>CAJUYG010002007.1:30585-43288 GCA_910591675.1 Galerucella calmariensis
TTATTTTGGCGAAAAATCCAAAACTCTAAAATCTTCAACCTTGTGGTTACAATATTCGATGCTTCGAAGCACTTTGCAAGTATTATTAACATCAGTATTAACATCAGTAAATACACTAAGCTGATTGCATTTTTGAAGTTAGAAGCAGTGGGTTATAAAGCAAAGAAGTCACAAACATTCTCAATAAATAAAAATAATAAGTAATTGTTACATGTTTTCAACATCACATTCTAATGTACTAATGTGTACTTTTCATGTTTTTTTTAATTATTTGTTTAAAAATAAGGTGATCGTAGAAAAAATCTTGTGTGTAATTCGAGCAGAAAGTGCGTTGCCGCATTCGGCCTCAAGCGGCAAAGTATCACTTTCCGCTCTTAATACACAAATAGCTATTGTAGCCCTCTCCGTTTTTTTTCTCATATTAGATATAAGCAAAATCTTCCATAATTTCAATTCTTTGGCTTGAGTATGCTTGTCAATAAGAACTGCGAAAACTGCCCTCAACAGGAAGCTTAGGACACATACGTATTGGAAGACATATTTTCCGATACTGCCTTTCCAATTTCTGTAATGGATTATGCTTCAAATCTGTTTTTCTCTCTAGCAAAAAAAGATGCCGCTTTTATGGTATTTTGCCACTGAAAAATACTCTAGTGTAATAGTCACAACCTAATACTTCTACCAACCATGGAGACTTATATCTAGTCTCCATGCTATCTACAGTCATTTTTATTTTTGTCTGATTTTCTATTGCCCATGTTTTTATTGTATCGTGTCACAATTTCTAAAGTTTTATATATGTTCATTTAGCTTATTTCAAGTTTCAAACTCTGGAAATTATAATGAGACTTATTATCCCAACTAACGTCTATATTTATAGTGACATAAAAAAAAAGTGAAATAGTTCACCAGCAATACACGTTCTACTGTATTCAGAACTCTAGATTCGTTTCTATGCCTCTTATTTTTCATATAAAGTATAGACGGCTTGTTAACATTTCAAAATCACCTATTGTACGTATAATACTGCTGATTTCTTAAGCAGGTGCACTGATAAATCACAAGCAGAGTATTTACATTAACAAATTAATCAATTCACTAATTGAGGTTGTCAATAATATCAGATATATTTTCAATGCTTTGAAACGGTTAGATAACATATTTAGATAAATTATTTCAATATTACTTACATCAAGTAAATGAATCGTTCGATAATAATCACAGACCTTTTAGCTATATTGGTTTTCAAAAAAATTAATACAACCAGAGAAACGGAAAGATGTAGAGATAATTTTGATCTAATTGTTGGTTACTTTGTTACGTGATATTATTATTAGCTATGTTTCTGAATAAAAATCGTAGATTATAGTATAAATCAAATGATTCAATTGAACATTTGAAAGTTTGTACAATCTCTAACTATTTTCCCTATTTCTAAGCCCCATTCTGAATTTTCGGAGCTATATCTATTTCTAGTTTTATTATCAGTGTTATTGCTTCTATATTTCTTGCTATTTCACGTCTGGAAAATGCAAATTTATTTCTCTAACTGTGACATTTATCTAAATAATTATTATCACCCCACAATTGATGCAATTTCCTTGGAAAACCAAACAATTTAGTTGAAATAGTTGATATCTAGACCCCAGATTGCCTTAACAATATCAAAATCCAATTGTTTAAAATTTCTTTCATTCTGGTCATTTTTCAAAGCGTCACTAAAAAATTCCACAGGAAATACTGGAAATAAAGCAACATTTATTTAATATCGAGTAACATATCCTCGTCTGTCAATTTCTGTATGCTATAATTAAGGTGATAAATTGAAAAATAAATTAACTGACAAATTCACTGGAACTGCTCCCCAATATTAAGTCTCCTTTAGTTTTAAATAGTCTTCCTTCGTTGTGATTTGTTTCGTCATCCAGACTACATTTTCTATGATATTTAAATGTGGAGAAAGGGCAGGCAATTCCAATATATCGGTATTGTTGTTGTTCATTTGTGTGTCGATGACAATGACAATGATACCTTTTAAAATGTCGCAAAGATTAGCGAACTCTTGGGGTAAAGTTGAGCATAAACATGGTTGAAATGTGACGAATGTATTCAGAGACCTTTAGATCAAGGGTCGAGCTCTATTTCTGTATATGGAAAAAACAGGAAATTTTGAAGAAATTGAATTATTATTACTTTTATATTTTATACTTTATATATTCTGGACTGATTCTCATTCATCTGAGGCATCCAGTTATATGTTGTAATCGACATTTATCATTAATGATTTCTTAGAAATATAATGACCTTCTCATTAACGTCTAATAATAATTGACAAATGAAAGGTAATGGGTTATTGTGCCATAAAAAGAAATGATTAATGGAATTATTTGTTAGTTTAACATACCATTCAGTGTCTAGTATATTATTATGTTTAAGCCGAATCATTTTAAATAATCAATAAACTAATATTTACAGAGAGTTACACAAATACTCTAATTATCCATGTATCCTTTGTATAGAGAAAGTAGCGCGTCCAAAGCTCCTTTCCTCATTCAACAGTTGAATGATAAGTTTAATTCAAAGGAGATTTTTTAACGTAATGGAAAGTAAAAGGACATTTTTTTATCAAAATACCCATATTTTTGGCGGCGTCAGTGAAACTTTTTAAGTTTATTTTATTGAGGTGAATGAATGCTCATTTTGTTTATCCTGTGTAGCATTTGAGCATGCCAATAGAATGCGACAGCGAGGGCTAAGATAAGGAGAGCGTCTAAGCCATTTGTTATTTATTATTTACATGGATGAGATCATTAAGAAATGCACAAAGCTAAGTAAAAAAGTATGTATGGTTGGTTATGTCAGTGAAGGAGAAAGATGTTATATTGATAGCGAAAAATGAAAAAGAGCTAAAGGAAAACATAAATTTGTGGAATGCAGAAATGGTAATTCAAGATTCTGTAAATATTCAACTATAGTTTGTTGAATTTGTGAATATGATAACTAGTTTTTTTCAGAAACATTTTTAAAATTCTATTTTTTCACAGTTCTGCTACAAGATGGGAAAGTATAAAGAGAACAACCGATCGCCAGGCGGTGGAAGAGGTTCTCGAAGAAAAAATGGGTTACCTTGAGGCTTCGAAACAATTCTGTGTACCTCGGACAAGTATTGAAGCCCGAGTAAAAAAGATGAAAAAATGAGTCTCTCGAACGATTAGATGCAGCAAAAAAAGGTCTAGGGCGTCACAGACCGGTTTTCTCTGCTGAGCAAGAAGAAGAGTTGGTGCAACACTTTTTGTCTATGGAATCACAAACTAAATTCTGAAGAAAAAGGGAAAGTAGGGATTGAGAAAGAGAAAAATATTAAATGTACCGCTAAGGTGAGAAAACAGAAGTAAAAAAATAAAAATAAGGACAGCAGTTCAGATGATGAGGAGGATGACGAAGAAGCATGCATTTATTGTATTGTATTGTATTGTATTCTAAATATAAGGCGAACGAAGGTTGGGTAATGTGCCAAGACTGTCGACTTTGGGCTCACGAAGAGAACTATGGTGAGCCGTACTCGTGCGATTTTTGTCGGTGTTAAACTGTTAATTTGTTTTTTATGTGAAAATAAAATGCATAATGTGTTCGGTTTTCAAGTTCAATAAATATATTTTACTTTAATATCTTTTCTATTCATATTTAAATACCATCCCATTTTACACAAACAAGAGGGCAAAACGGGATATATTACCTAACTTTTTTCAAACAATATAACTTTTTCTATAGTATCGTCGAGATATTTAGAAATAACCATGGAACATGGAAACATGGAAAGGGATCAATGGAAATGTTACAGAAAAAAAACGTGGATATCCATAGCTTGGTTATAGGGTGTCGAGTCAAAAAACGTTAGCTATCCCGTTTTGTCCAACTCTCCATGTTCAAAGCTGTAATAATAAAATGGTACTATTAATATTCATATAAATAAATAAGACTGTAGTAAAGCGGCACTAAAGAGCTTCTTCTAGCTCTTCAATTCTACATTCTCCTACATAAAAAATTATAAACTGTCTCTACAGACATAAGGTTAACTAAGCGATTTATGTAAGTAATTACATCTTCAACAATAAGTACCATTAATTATATTATTTACTCGTATTCAATTCACTTCAGATAATCGTGTCGACTGTCCTGTTGTAAAACTTTTACTTTTTTTTTTCAACAATGCCGTATTTGTTAGAAAAGAGATAACAATCACCTTCTCTCGAGAAAATCAAATGTGGGTTGCTATTTACCAAAACAATTCGTATTTATTTAAATACCTGAAAGTGTTAAAATTTCGTTTATGTTTCAAATCACTTTTGTTCCGAAAATTCTCACCAGATCACTTCGTAATGGTTTACAGTACCTGAAACAAAGAAAAACTCTTACAATTTTTTGTATAAAAATGCATTCTTATTTAGTTGGTGTGATAAAACAATTTTGCCATTTATTATGGGTTCATTCATGAGAATCATAGTAAGTAAAGGTCGTGTAGGTGAGATTTTTAAATTGTTGAGAAACTCAACAATGAATGAAATAATATAGTTGTAGAAAGATAATAAAAATAAGTAAAGTAAAAGAACTTGTTATTTATGTTGCTTTCGTTTATTTGGGCTTCAAGCACTTGTGCGTGACGCCTCAGTCGTCACGACTTTTAAGCAAAACGCGAACACGATTTTTAAGGATTCTCCAAACCACTTGTCATGTGCCAATGCCAATGTGACATTAGAAGAACAGTTTTCAATTATAATGTTCTGTATCTGTATCTGTAGAGTAGGGAGGGTGAGTGTGTAGGCTCACAGCACTTAGGCCACATGTGACCCATTCTACATCCTCCCGAGGAGTTGTCCTCCTAGGTCATTGTCCATCCTGTCCTTCTCAGGAAGGTGGACAGGTCACTGGGAGACATCTCCTTTATATCGGCAGGTGTAGGCCAAGACTCACCGAACACACACTCTCTTATTGACGATAACTCCGGACACTCACATAAGACATGCCTGACAGTTTCATCTTCCTGTTCACACATCCTGCATAGAGGTGTGTCCACTAGCCCCATAGTATGGAGGTGTTTCCTTAGTTGACAGTGACCAGTCAGAAATCCCACTGTTAAACGTAGGTTTTTCCTGGTCATCGCCAAATATTTCTTCGGCGCCAGCTTCCCAGGGTCGCCCAGGGTGATCCTGGCAAAACTGCATCCTTTGATTCCATCCCATCTCCTAAGGGATTGAGCATGGGTGTAACGTTTGGCTAGTTCCGCAATTGTCGAAGTCGTTAGGCCGTAGGTGTCACTGAGTCCTAGAATTTTTAGTCCAGCGGCTTCCCTGGCTAAAGAATCAGCAATGCGATTTCCTTTACTCCCGTCGTGCCCTTTAACCCACCTCAGGATAATATTGTTATCTGCCGAGGCGTCAGCTAAATCTTGGTGGCACTCTAGTACTAGCCTCGATATAACACGTTGTCTTTTCAAGGCTAATAGGGCTTGTCTACTATCAGTGCAGATTATTATGTTTTTGCCAGAAATTCCTCTTCTGGTTAGTTCTTTTGTGGCAATTGAGATACCAGCCAGTTTTGTTTGAACCACGCTGGTATTGTTTCCCATTCTCCACTTAATCTTTAGGCTTAGTGCTCTCGAGAAAACTCCACATCCTGAGCCTTCTTTCATTATTCAATTATAATGTTTTTGATAATATAATTTTGCATATTCAGATATTTTTAGTAAAGTTTAAATCGAAATCGCCACAATCGTAACCTTTAAATAAACGTCAAACCGGTCAAACGTCAAATATTTAATGTCCGTGGCTTGAAGCTCATACTTTTCGATATGTGCTCAAGGGGCAACCCACTACGAGCTGCTACCACCAGCAGCCAAAAGTAAATAATCGAAAACAACTTTAGTTAACAAAATTTGAAGTAAAACAGTCCAAAAAAGTTTTAAGAACGTTGTTAGCATTGATAATTTGCTCAAAACTTAAAAACCAAAAATTGCGCTGATTGACAAGACAGTCGAGCAGGAAGGTTAAGATAGGTGACATGTAATTGGAACAAGCTTGTACTCTTCTTTCACCTTCCTATGTTACAAATGTATTAAATAAGTAAAGCTGTGTTTATTACATGAATCCGAACCACAAGCTGCTTGAGTTTTCAATCCACAGAAGAATTTTTAAACCTGTGAATGCTGTTTAAATAATTTCAGAAAACCTGGCTTTGTCAGGTCGGAATAAAGAATTATTATTATCATAGATTGTATTGAGAATGTATTAGTTTCAATAGGTAAGTACTTGATGTTGTTGTGAATCTTTTTGGAATCTATATTCTACCCTTTATATTTATTTCAAATTACAGTATTTTATGAAAAGGACAATGTTTTACATACCGCATGTGCCCAAGGGTTTTGATAACGGCCCATATCATCATCATCAAGCCTTTAAATCTAATAGATTGTGGCTAACGCTAATGCGCTTTTAAATCCATTTATTAGGGTGGATTACTCCCTTATCACTCCTTTTTATTACAATTTATTGTGTGTCCTGGCTTCACAAGTTATTTTCTCCCATTCTGCTCTATTTCTGCATTTTTCTCTCCACTTCCCATCTTTTTGTATCCTCTTCTATCTGATTCCTCTAACTTTCTCTGGGTCTTCCCCTTCTTCTCGGCCATAGAGGATTCCATTGTGTTATTCTTTCATCATTTTTCCAGGTTTTTGTCTCATAATATGTCCTGTCCATTTTAGGCGTTGTGCTTTTATATATTTCACGATTGTCTCATTGCTTAACTAGCTTTCTATTTCTTTGTTAATTTTGAGTCTCCTTCCCCAGTTCTTGTTATGTTCGGCCCCAGTATCGTTCTAAGAATCTTTCTTTCTATGATTTTTAAGTCTTCTGCTTCTTTTTTGTTCATTACCGTTGTTTCTAACCCAGTAAGCTTGTGTTGAAAAGATTAGCCAGGATTTTTTGTGCGAAATCCAATAATGTTATTGCCCGGTAATTAAACCAGAGCGAATTTAAGAAAATTAAAAGTGCATTTGAACTTATTTTTTAACGACCTTCTGTTATTATTTCTTATGAACGCTATTTGATAAAAAAGTTAGCTACCGTTTGACAGGAATTTCAAATCTATGTATATTTACAAGCCATCATCTGTCAAAATCCACAGCAACTCTACACAAAATAGCGGAGAACAGAACATTGGGATGAACGGGAAAATTCTAGAAGACATCGCTAAACCGTTTTTAACAAAGAGCAATGCAGCTGAAGAATGTATTACGGAGTATTGCGAACTACTACATTATTTATGTAGAGTTAACTAAATGATTTTGTATAAAAACTAATTACACTCAATAATTCAAACTATTTAAATGAATTACAAATTTCTTTTAAATAAATTATTTGTATTCCTCGATTCTTTTCGTCTTCTTACAATTATTCAGTATCTGAACATAAATGTTCTACGTTTGAAGCCGGATCCATTCGATTGCTTTCATCTTAGCATCTAAAATAACAAAGATGAATGGTTAGACTGCATCCGCTCATTTAATTTTACAATTAAATCACTAATCAAATGAATACACTTTGAAGAGCTGTAAAGAGAAGTATTTATACGCTTCACGGTTTATGAACTCTGATTTTACCTCATTATCATTTATCATTATATTAATAATGACAATTGTAAATTATACCTTTATCGCAACGCTGGACGTAAGGAAAAGTATAGTGTATGTTAATATTTCTTTGTTTCCATTTAAGGTAGATTTTCTTTGTATCAGCAAATTAGAATTTGCTCCCCATAGACTCTCTATTTAACCGAATACAAATTCTGCAAAACAAATGCTTCAGAATGGAAAGAGTAAGACTAAATCACTTTCCCAAAATTTCCTAACCTAACTTCACTCTATTCTTTACCCCTCTACATGTGGTGGTGGAAAGTGTTGCAGAAAGAATAAGATACAGACTAAGTAGAGAGGGAATCATTAAAAAAAACCACCTTCTCACTTCTTAGAAATCAGACAACCTGAAAAAGTATAACTTTTCAAAGAAATTCGTTACGGAATTAAGCAACAAGAAGGAATGGGATCCAAATACCATTACCAGACTTGGAAAGAATGCCATTCATTGGTACAAAGACGGCTCATAAGCAATAGAACAAGGCTGCTCAACCACAGGATGCATTTTAAATGGCCCGCGGCAAGAGAAAATATCGACTTAGTTCTGACACTCAAAGACTTCATAAAGAATCTTGATATTACCAATTTTGATTATTTTAAGTACGAATCGAAAATTAAATGCATCCATTTGAAAATAGATTTCAAGACTTTGAGAGTAAAAATATTACAAATTTTTATAAGCCCTTTTATAATTAATTTAACTGAAACAATTAGTTATCCTGGCAATATTCAGTTGGAACTAACCGAACTGCAGAATCATTGTGCCATAAACCTTTTTATGGAAAAAATATCTTCGAAAGCACAAAATTTATCAGAAGAGTTTGCAGATTTCTGGAAATTGGTGCCAAAAGAAGACTTTCCTGCAATAACGGACCTGGCATTGCAGTTCCTATCCAGTTTCGGATCAACATATGTGTGTGAAAAGGTTTTCTCAGATCTTAATTATATTAAAAATAAATACCGCACTTCACTTACGGAGCAACATATTTCTGACCTGTTGTTATTGTCAACATATAATTTAAAACCCAATATAAAAAAATTAGTACAACAAGTTTTATTTTTTATTTAAATTGCAAATGCAAATGCAAAAAAATGCAAATACTCTTTGTTTTATATTTTAATAAACACCAAATTTTGTAATACTGAATACTGGATGTTTTTATTACACAAGTTTTATTAAACGTATGAATTTTTGGCGGATCATTGACGACTTAATTTCATATAAGTTAAAAAATCGTTAATGGCCCGCCAAAAATTTCTTACCTATCGGTTTGGCCCTACTGTTCAAAAACTTGAGCAGCCTTGCAATAGAAGGAACTGGGATAGAAGTGTTCGGGCCAGAAAGCAAACACTCTAAGCTTGTGAAAACCCCCAAGAGTCTTTCAAGCGGAAATCCACGCCATAAGAAAGTGCACCCAGTTCAATATTGATAAGGGATACAGAAGACAAAGGATTGTCATAATGTCGGATAGTCAAGCAGCCATTAAAGGACTGAGCTCTTGTTTAATCAGTTCCAAAATGGTATGGGAATGCCTAGACAAACTCAATGAACTAGGCGAGAACAATATAGTCGCCTTACTATGGATTCCAGGACACTCTGGTATAGAAGGAAATGAAATAGCAGATGAACTAGCAAAGAGGGGGACTGAACCGTTTTGCGGAATCAGCCCCAATGTAATATTGGAAGAAATAGGTCAAGCCGTGAAAAAGAGAAGATCTGACCATTGGAAAGATCTAGTAGGAATAAGAGTTTTAACAGGGATCCTAACGGGACATTGTCGCCTGAATGGGCACCTGAAAAAGCTCGAAATAGTGGAGGAAGAAGAATGCAGATTTTGTGGCCTGGAAGAAGAAACCTCCATCCACATACTTTCCAACTGCACAGCACTTCAGAATCCTAGAGAACAGCACCTGGGAGATTACTGGATAGAAGAGGAACATTTACCTAAGTTGATGCGTGCAGATATCCTAAAATTCCTTCGGGAAATAGGACTTGTCTATCAAACTTTTCATTGATTTCTACCTTTGCACTTTTTATCTCTTCCTTCGTGCTCTTCATATCTTCTCTTGTGCTCTTCATGTCAGACATAATTGTTCTCATTATTACGTACTTCTTTTATGATACTATCTCCTCTTTCTTGTCTTGTTGTTTTTTCCTCTTCCATGGCTGTAGTTAATATTCCTTCTAATGTTTGTTTACTTCCTTTTGTGTCTAAGTTTCTTAATTTTAAAAGTTCTTTGAGTTCTTCCACAGTCAAATTATTAATGTCAATTTTTTCTCCATTCATTGTAAAATTTTCCAAAAATCCTCTGATGTTATTCTTTTAATTAAAACCCGTTTCTGTCACTAAGTCAAGTGCCCCACGTTGGGCGCCAATTGTGGAGAAGTTTTTATATTTAATAACTATCTTATTATTACAATATGTTTAATATTTTAGGGTTCGTTATCCTAAGATAAAACACTTGTCAAACTCACTCAATCACTGTCACTTCTTACATTTTTTTCGACCCAACCTTCAATTTTGACAAACATGTCAATTGATTTTTTTTAAAATGTCATTCATAAAATTTTGATTTTTACAATAAATGTGGTGATAATTTTATTGATTAAAATTTCATCTCATCTCATTTACATCCACATACTTTCCAACTGCACAGCCATTCAGAATCATAGAGCACCGCACCTGGGAGATTACTGGATAGAAGAGAGACATTTACCTAAATTGGAGCCTGCAGATATCCTAAAATTCCTCCGGAAAATAGGAGCTACTAGTTTCTGAGACTCTCCTCAGAAACTAAGTAGAAGTAAGGGGACACAGTAGATCTTTGAGGTCTCAGTAAATGTCACCCTAAAATACATACATACATTACTCTATTTTGCTCTAATTTTAAATTCATAATTTTGCGGGCAGACTAGCCACACTAGTATTTTACTTTTTTTTAGAACTTAACTCTACATTTCCGTTAAGCTTAAACAGCCTGAAGATAAGAAATTTTTATTGATTAAATTAATAAAGATTATTCAACAGTGAATGTCAGATGCTCAGATCCAGAAATTTTATAGACACCTAAGAAGAGAAACAATATAATTATTTATTACTTCACAGCACAGAAATATATTTGACACTTTCTTTTATTTATCTGTTTTAACCGATACCATAATTTATTCTAAATTCAATATTATTTATTGTAATCAATATACGAACTAAAATATCTATCATTCTTGATATCTATGATTGGAATCAGAAAGAAAACAAGAAATATATTACCTATGTTAATTATTGATACCTTTAAGCTGACATTATGAAACGAATAGATAGATTGTAATTAATATAACTATCATTCATCAGTCCACGCTCTAAAAAAATACAGGGAAACCGATAATTAGTCAGAATTCAACTTATCTCTGATTTCAGAATCTACAATACTTTTTTCTACAACTGCTATGAAAAGTGACATATTTCTCATAGCTCACTTAATTTCAAAACCAAATACATATTGCTCATACTGTGAGAAATATTATTTCTCACGGCACTTTGCCCACGCCACATATATTTATATGGAGAATTAAATAAAATCGACAAAAACTTAGTATGCTACTGTCATCTTTCAATACCTACTTAATTTAACAAGACATATAAGTACTCATTTATGATATAAATAATATGGATACTGACAGATACTCCACCAGAGATATTGGAAAAAGCTACAAAAGTATCTTTAGATTTGTGGCCGGAAATTTCAAGAAAGAAATATGAATTGGCATACGAAAAATTTATAGAGTGGAGAAGAAATACAAAAATAAAATCTTTTTCGGAAAGTGTACTTTTGGTATATTTTGAAAAGTTGTCAACAGTAATTACACATGTGGTGGTAATTTTTTGATAATTTTAACTAGATCCACGAATCTTTGTTGCTATGGAAATCTCACGAGTGGACACAGTCCACGAGCGATTAATTTAAAATCTTTCCAGCATTTTTTTTAGTTTAAAACGGACGTGCGTAACTGTGAAGTATATCTCCTAATCGATTTTCAACAATCGATTATTATACTATTATATTATCAACCTTTGTGTAAAATTTAATCCCGAGACATCAATATATGGCGGCATTACAGTTTTCTCTAGCCTATGAATCGCTGCTTCGTAAACACATAACGCAGCAACGTAACGGTCAGATCTTTTGCGCCGCGACCCCCGGTCGCTCCAACCTAACGTAAAGAACTAGAGTTCTAATAAAGTTCTAAAAAATATCAATCTTACAAAAAATTATGGAAATAATAGTAAAAATTTTATCCGAATAAATTCAAGTATATCACCAGCACTGCGAATACCAGCTCAGGTCAGATCTTTTGCGAATTACCCCCTGTCACTTCGCTCCAACCTAACGTAAAGAACTAAAGTTCTAATATTGTCGCCAATAACCCTAGAGTTTAATGTGACTGAAAATGAAAGAAAAAAGGTAGAACGTGTCGCGGGACACACGGTAGGAACTTTAGTTCCTTTTAAGCAAAAGTTATGTAATACATCTGACGTTATAGATAAACAATTTGCATATTCTTTGGTGGTTGAGTAGTAAGCACACCAGACTCTCAAGCGGTAGACCCGAGTTCGATTCCCCGCGAGGAATTTTTTTTATTGTTAATTTTATTTTTAAATAATCATTCTGCTTGATATTAATAACGACAACAGGTAGACGTTTGAAATATTTAGCAGAATATTCATTATTATAGATAATGGTACGGTACCCTCCATGAGGGAGTCCGACTGGCAACATCTACTTATAACAGCATCGTATATTTAAAAAAGGAAACCGTAGCATTATACAAATTGGACATTCGTTTACCACAAAATTAGTGGTAACATAAAATTGAATAGTTAAATTTTTAATTTGAAGTTATATTACAGTTTATAGAAATTTTTATTTTCTAGATTTTTTCCTAAGTGGGTCGTAGAAAAAATATGCTGTGCGACTCGTGTGGATTGTCCATATCGCACTTGAACGATTGAGCACTCC
>CAJUYG010002008.1:0-35527 GCA_910591675.1 Galerucella calmariensis
GATTCTGAAAGTGATGTTGTTTGGGGTGATTTGTTTTTTGATGTTTTTTTTTTCTTCATTTTTTGTTTAAATATTATACGGAAATTCCGTAGTTTCGTTAGTTTGATCTCCAATTTGCCCCTACACATATGGGGTGGAACGGAGACAATGACAATTTTATTTAGAAAATTTCTAGCGGGTTATTTCGCTCACACCAAAGTTATTAATTGCATCAGGAAATGCAATAAACAATAGGTTAACATCACCCTTTTGCTCCGTCCTTTGCTCCTGATAATACCACAAATTGAGAATAATTTGCATTCTTCAATTCCACCCCAACCCTTATTCCACTCTAGGTTCAAACTTTGCATTCCAACTTTTCAAGTGGATAACCAAGTGTAAACCCCGAAAGAAATAAATTCACTGAAAGTTGTGAAACTATTTCACCTGAATACGAACTATAATAATCGTTGTTGTTAGTTTGAAAATAATGGTGACAATTTTACTAGTAACTAGCAGTTGGGTCACACATGCCGTCACTGTGCTCCGTCGAAATAAGCAAGGGTCAACCATCGTTACCGCAGCACGTGAAGAATTTCAATCACGCCAAGATTAATTGGATAAACTAGTCACTTTTCCTGCGGTTAACTCACGGCTTCTATCTGAGCTGTTATTTTACAATCATACATGGGATTCTTCAGCAAACCCGTCAACGAAACGGATAATTATATTACAGCTAATAATTCAAATTTCTTTTCTGCCCACAATTACTTCTCACATCTCTAAACATATCATTGGTGTAACGCCATGCACTAGATTTCAAATGGAGACGTTAATTTTGCCTATGGAAGTGAAAATTTTATATTTTATTATTATTGATTGATATCAAAAAATGTAGTAGGGTGAAACGTCGAGCTTATACAGGGCTGTGGAACAGTCTGCCTTGTTAAACATCTTGCTTGACTTCTCTTTCAAATACCAACATGGATAAAGTGATACTTATGATGAAACTCTGGGCTTCGTTTTTCTTTTATATTGACTTCGAAGGACCACCCTTTGCAGGGATGATTGCTAAACTTGATTAATTTTACACCACAAACTATTAACTTCATTTAACATAAACAAAAAAGCGTGAACATTGAACATGAATGCTGTTACATAATAATTTTATATACGTAATGTGTCTTTTAACCACTACTTCGTGATGAGTACTGTTTACTACTGTCTTCCGCGTAGGAACTTCACTTCACGCTCTACTTCAGGCGGCGTATCGACTTAAATTAATTTTTTGTGCGATCGCTCTTTTTGTTTATTTACAGCATCGGTTATCAGGACGGTAGGTTGTGTTAACTGGTTTCTGAGTCTAACACGTCGGTGCTTACAAGTGCAGCTAGGAGAGCAATCACTAGATAAAAGAAGGCAATACCTGACACTGTCATATGCCAGTACTATAATGAGCAACCAAGAACATCCAAACTACAATAACACAGTTGCAAATAGATATCAAAACACCTACGAATTCAGGAAAAGAGTCGACTACCCCTTCTATCAGAGAGTTTCCAAATATATCATACAACTAGACATGCAGATACCTTCCATACTAGAAGCAAATGTTGATATACCACCGCCATGGCTTATTAAAATTCCGAGCATAGACACCAGCTTAACCAACTTTAACAAGGCAGAAACTCCAGCCTCCATAGTATATCAGAAGTTTCACACGAAACTTCCCATGTATTCTAACTTTCATAAAATATATACTGATGCATCCAAAACTCCAAATGGAGTTGGAGCTGCTGTTATCACTTCCTATAAACCACCTTTGAAATATAAATTACCCGACGTAAGCTCTGTGTATACAGGAGAAATATATGCTATCCTACAAGCTTTAATCGAAATTCAATCGTAAAACCTGCAAAAAACTGTAATAATAACAGACTCCTTAAGTGCCCTAAGTACCTTGAAAAATATTTACACTTACAACCCTCTTGAACTATAAATCAAGATTCAACTGCATCTACTACAAAACAACAACTTGGATGTCAGATTCTTCCCTCTCATCAAGGTATACAAGGAAACGAAGATGCTGACAAACATGCAAAAGACGCTACAGTATGCAGAGATGTACATATAGTGAACAGTGCGGCTTACAGTGACGTGAAAACCTACATCAAAATGAAAATTAATTCTCGGTGGCAATCGGAGTGGCAAGGATCACTCCAAAAATTGAGACAAATAAAGGAAAGTGTCAAACAGTGGCCGCGAATGTGCAGTAACCGCTTAAAACAGGTCGTAATAACTAGACTAAGAATAGGTTACACTAAACTTACGTATGAATATTTAATACGTAAAACTGATAAACCTATGTGTATAATTTGTACCCGTGAACTAAATGTAAAACATATACTATTAGAATGTACATTATACACATCGCAAAGACAACAATGTAATTTTCCAAATGACATGAATACCTTGCTAGGAAAGGATTGCGATGTGGATAATATTTCTAAATATCTGTCAAATACCTCTCTACTCTATAAGCTGTGATTATATTATTAAAGCCATCGCTAATAACCAACTTGGTTGATGCGACAAACAAAACAAAAAATTCTCCTGAATTTTCTGATTCAAAGTAAGTGAATGTCAAAGTTTTCTTGCTATAACTTCTGGTATATTTTTTAGGGGTAAAACAGTTGTGTCACACATGTGGAAAACGGTTTAACGCACCTAACCATCAACTTCCCTCGCTTCGCTACGCTCGCTTGTGCATCCGATAGTCTTGGGCAGCTCTCTGCCCTTGTGACGATTAGGGTAAAAATATTGTCGATAGGTCTGAGGATGAAATCTACATTATAAAAGGAAAATCACATTTTGTTTGTCGGTAAAACTTGAATGATGTGGTACAGTAAGTTGATCAGCTACCGGAAGGCTTCAGAGTCCATGGTATCAACACTGTCTACTTAGAGGTTGAAAAATGATGGGGAAGCAAGGCCAGTGACTCATGCATTTGATGCAATATATTTTTGATGTCTCTTCATGAAGGGAAGCGGAGTGTTTGAAGACGAAATATTTCCCCAATGTTGTAGAGCTCAGATGTGAAAATGTTTATTACTTTTATTAGGTGAAAATGGAATGACAGTAACATCTATCAACTTGACATTTCAAATTTGTCTGTCAATTTGTGTTACTTTTATGATGATTGAAGAACTTCCATCCACTTTTGAAGATAAATCTGTACTATCAATATGAAATCACGCTTATTTCCTGTATAAATACTGATGTTGATTGGGTAATACTAGTTTCTTTCAATACATGTATTTGATCTAAGTCTTAAAAATTATTACTATGTTATTACTGTTGAAGTTGACTGGAAACAATCAAAGAGAATACCACTTAATGTCAAATCAAAAAACATCATAATTATGCGAAAATGTTCCAATAACTACCTTTAAATTAATCAAATGTGTTTTATTATTTCATGGAATGTACAAATTGGAAATGTGTGATTCATTTGAAATTATTTGAAGCTTCCTTTGTTCATTGTATGGCATTATTTATAAAATAATTTGTAGTTCAATCCATCCGGTAACTGAAAATATCGTTTATTGAAATGTTTTATGTTCAATAAATATAATAATAATTAATCAGGAGACCACTGAAGTGATATTTTCATTCCAATAATTATTATTGATCCATTTTTGGGAATATTTTTTGCTAAAATTACTGCAGATCCTCTCAATGTACAGGAATGTATTTAACTTGAGAGGGTACGTCACAGAATCATTAATGCAATTATTTTTCCTGACATCCTTCATTTTGATGTGTTTGGTAACATCCTTCAGGGATGTCATCTTAGTTCCTACGATAAGGTCCCATGTAACAGGCAAACTCTCCCTTCATAAGAAATTAGTATTAAATTATTAAAAGCATTAATAATTTGAAGACATTGTGGAACAAAATAATTTGGATTGACTTTTCACGTATTTAAATTTTGCAGAGAAGTTGAATCTCAAACAACCATTAAGTGAACAAAGTACCACTTCACAAACGCAGAGACTAAAGGTTAACTGCTCACCTTCAGTACTTCGACGGTGAATGATAAACTATAGTCCGGACGGTCCCAAGAAAAACCGCATGTAAACAAAGACCACGCGTGATCCATTTTAATGCCCGGTTGCACCAACCGACCGTAAAAACAGTCGATACAATAACCGTTGATCGACCGATTAATCGATGATTCTCCGATTTTTCAAAATACCAGTTGCGCCAGGAAGAGTTACAGTCGGTATTTGAACCGACCGTTAAATGTGAAGTGAAGTGAGCGTTTGAACTATAACCCTACATTATACGTATTGTCAATGTCATATAAAATATAAAATGGAAAGGAAAAAGGAAAGGAATTGAATTCAAAAATGAGTATGGTTGCAAATTTACTTCAATTGTAATTACTTTATGTATTACTATATTGGTATTATAGATAATTAAAGTTAGCTCAAAATATATTTCTTTCCAATTCGAATTTAAAAAAAAGTGTAAATCAAATTAATTCGTAATGCACTGTACTTTTATGTATGTTAATAATATGATCACCGAGCACTTGTTGAAATCAATCTGTGGCATAGTAGGTACCTCTTAACGGTATTAATAATAATTGATTCATAGAAGGTACTTCATTATTTTTTTCGGAACGTATTAAATATTCTCCAATAATTTACAATAGCTGGTTAACTGTTTCTTCACAAAAACGATATCTTGCTTTAAATTGTTGATTGTTAAATAAATTGAATGGATCACATCTCGGTCTTTTGTGTAATGTGTAATTTTCCGTAATGTTTCAATCGCAATGTGATACCACCTATAAATAATATTGAAAATATTGCCGAATCCGTTCAAACTCCACAAAATCAAACAAATGTCATTAGAAAAATAGCGAGGTTATTACCAAAAACAGTCCATATTTGCAATTATCGCCCGAAAACGGTCGGTTAATTCTATCCGTAAAATCAATCGATTAACAAACAGCTTTTGGGTGGTGCAACACAAAAGCTTCGATTTACGGTTGATCGATCGATTCAACGGACTGTTTTTCAGCTGGTGCAACCGGGCATAAGTCGGCTGCGCATCGAAATGTTAGCAGAATGTGCCCTGTTCAACCTCATCCACTTGCCTAAGTCATCCAATATTAATGTGATTTCATTTTCGTGCGGTTTCTCTTGAGAACGAACTATAGACTCACAAAAATCACAGTCTCCTGTTTTTGCACTTGAGTGGTTTGTACTTTTGCCTCGATAAGAATGGCTATCGACCAAATATCAGAAACCGGCTTACGCGCGGTCGAGAAAGATAGCAGAGAGAAAGATAGCGCTCCGCTGACTTTTAGGCGTCTATTTTGTAGTATTTCGTTTAGAAAAGGTTTCGTTTACAAACGATTGGAAGTGTGAACGAAAAATTTTGAAACGTTACTCTGTATCTCTTTCGTTGACCACTTTCTGATGTTAACGAAAGTTGCACGTTTTCAAATGGGTAGTAGAGCAAAATATTAAAGCGTTGTCAGATTTTTGAATAACATTTTATTTAAGTGATGGAGGTCGTAGCCAATATCCATTTTATATAAATACATATCCGTTAATGTTTTCAAAATCTACACTATTCGTTCATCAACGGCATCGTACAAACTCACAGAATAGACCCATTAATGTCGTTTTCAAGACACTTAACTTCCATACAAAGTTCCAATATTCCAAACAATAAAAGTTATCTGTACTCTGATAATGATTATTATTTGTTTGGCTACTCACACGAATTGTTCAACAATAGGCGTTGGACTAACGAATATTCAATTTTATTCCTTTATGTCAAAGGTGTTTTCGCCCTCTATGAAATTATATACTGTGAAAGTTTCGTAATATATATCTTATTCTTTTTCACAACTGAAGTTATATTCATAATAATCATGATTATCGCTCCCATTGTTGCGAAATAACTTTGGATCAAAAAATAATTATGTTGTGATAATAAATGATGGAAGCTACCGATAAAAATGATTCTTGTATCGCTGAATGTCGCTAAAGCCAGTGACAGCGATAAGTAATTAGAGTAGGTAATTTGTTGATAACGCTGTAACTTGTTATCAATTTCACTCACAGATTCCTGCTTTGGTATATAATGTCTGTAAATAAGAACGATTGATTTCACGAAACGCCGAAACACGGCAGTAATAGGAGCTCGTTTTAAAATGTTTTTTCCAACATTGCGTAAACAATGATTTTTTATCGATAACTTTGGAACTAATTAAAATTTTTTCTCGTACGAAGCTCAGTTTTGTAGGTGTTTTAAAGGCGAATTAGAAAGTATTTGATTTTTCTTGTGAAACCCGAGGAGAAAAAAATATATGTGAAAAACGTGAAGTATCGTTAAAATTACAATTACAATTGAGTGTTGAGCAATGTGAGGTTCAATTTGAAACTTTGGAAACATCATATCATCTTGTACATCATTTATACCAACTGTAAACGAAAAGTCAACCATTTGAAATGGTAAAACACGAAATGGTCATTGTCTGTCTATATTTCCCGGACTAACAGCTGTGTAAACTTGAAACGAAAGAAGCAGCAATAAAAACTAGTGCCACCGAGAGAATAGTTATTTATAGACAAATAAACTGATTTGTTTGACCCCTTTTTGTTTAAAACTAACATGGCTTATTTATTATTAAGAAGCCATATTAACGTGAAAATATTGGGAAATTTTTATGTAAAAAAGTGATTTATTCGAGTGTAATTTCTTTAATGTAAAAAATTAACAAATTTGATATTCATAGTTAATCATTGACAGAAATTTACATTTTTCAAATAAGCCTATAAATTATTAGCCTCAAATAAGATCTTCTTTATACCGAAAAAATAAGTATTTCAGTATAATTGTACATTTATTGTTACGAAAAAAAAAACTTATTTGCTACAATTTTTTTTTTTCACCCGTAAAAAATCACATTAGCCCACAAATTATGTGGCAATTGAAACAAAGAATTCTCACCCCACCCTTCCCTATTATTCAGTAATGGTCACCACCCGCATACGTTTGGCGTCAGTCTGCATGTGAAATCAGTTTTTGCAATTTCACTGATTATTTTGTTTTTGTGAAGTATGTGGTTGAAGTGCTCTGGACAAAAATAAGTTTAATGATAGAATGAATGAATTGTTAAACTCATGGCGATTACAAGAATTGTGAGATATCTTTGAAGGTAAGGAAATAAATGACAATTATATTCAAATAGGTAGAAGTAACAAGCAAGCGAAATGTATCTCAAACATACACATTTCTCAATTAAACCTGTCAGATCTACTCCAAGAACTTCAAAAAACTACTATGGAAAAAGCATTAATGAGCACACTTAAGAATATACATGAACAAGACTATCTTGTAGATACCATTTTTGGTTATGTTTTAGATCATGTAGGTTTGTTCAATACCTAGTTTTTAAAAAAGAGAACCGGACAAACTCACGATACACGTTGTGAAACTTTGATCTGCAGCTGTCAGGCAGTTGTCAGACTTGTCAGGTTAGTATCATAGATAACACGTTAGGATGTCAGCGCTGATATATGTGGAAGAATCTGCTACTATCACTAACGGCGTTACAGTTTTCACTGAATAAGAAATTTTAGTACTGACGGGAGTCTATGTGGCAGCACATTCGCGTCTTCAGAGATCCCCTACCCTGTGTGTGTCCACAGCCGCAGGACGTGATTGAATGGAAAAAAAATTAAAAAGCCAAATTCCACATATAGACCAGTGCAAATAGCCCAAAATAAAACAAAAAATGGTTGATTTTATTGAATTCTGATTCTACAAAATTCAGCTGTAGACATATGAATTTTCAAATAATTTTCAAGTTTTTCACGATGCCACCTTTTTCACCGCAGCTCTACTGTATGTATCAAGGCACTCGGTTCAGAAATATATTGACGAACCTCAAAATCTTCCCAATCAATACAAAAGGAGCATCTGATAATAGAAACAGATTTTCAATTTCCACCATGTTAAATTATCATCTTTGAATATTCCTTTCTTTTTCCAAAAACTCACCGTTGCCTTCCACAGCAGCATGCGGACCTAACCTAAAAAATCCATGTTGTTCAATTGGCATGTTATTATCCATTCACAAAATAAGCTTTAACCACGGTAAGAAATATTTTGAAGCATAACCCGCTGTTTTCATGGAAAATAAAACAAGACCCACTCTCATTTTATATTCTCCAAATAGCTTCTTAATCTTGGGACCTAACCGTGAATTATTTTCTCTTTCTGCTTTGTATACAATTAAGCCTTAATCTTCATACCACAAATTTCTGAGTACACAGACTACAGGATATTAATTTAAGTGAGGAGAAGAAAATTTTGAAATACTTCTCGGCAAGATATAAAACTATAATGGAACAAATAAAACGTAGGAATTAGTTGAAATTATGTCACGAAATAATGTATTTTCTGGAGCAAAGGTCATTACCGCACAAAAATGTTAACTTTCAATGTTTTTTTGATAAAATGAAAGAAAATGGACCCTATGCCTTTTTCAGAAAACTTGATAGTTTCCGAGATAATGGATACAAAACGTGCCATTTACCCATATTTCCTGCTGTGAATCCAGGAGTTCTGATTGAAGGAATGTAGACATAAGCGGGCAGATTGTCCGATAGCTCGAATGGAAATGAAAAATGAAAAATTCAAAACACCTCCATGAATCAGAATCCTAATACAATTATCTGCTGTTTGATCGAATCACGACTATGACGTTGGATCTTTGGACATGATACTGAACTTTGGATAAACTCATAAGAACCCAGAAGTTGTCAAAAAAATACTCTCCAATCTTATTTTAAGCATACATGGAAGCCTAGAATATTCTTGTTAAATTTTGCTGTGAGCTTGATAGTCCAGTAGATGAAGGGACAAAGCTCCTGGAAAGTCCCTGAAGACTCCACTTTTTTCACATTTTCGGGTTTCTCGCTAATATCTGGCTAAATATACGAACTAGAGAATTTTTTTCAGAAAAAAAATGAAAATCGTCTTATTATCTACAAAAATGGTCTTTATCAATTATTTCGAAAACTCGTTAGTTATCGAGATAATGAGACCTAAAAGTCTCCTCATTTCAGCTGCTGCTCTGCCTGTAGGAATTCTGCTGTCTATGCATTAACTTGTAAGTGGGCGAACGAATTGTTCCATAACTCGTCAAAAAATTGACATTCTCAGATGATTCAAAGTTCATCGTAGCTATCATTCCATGTTACTTGCAGCTCGTTCGTACTTGACAGAGATATTTCAAAAAGCGGTCAAAGTTTTTTTCACAAGATTTTCATATCATTTCATTAATTCGTTCATATTTTTTTTAAAACAGTTTTTCATCGTAATTTTCATTTTATAATGGAACCTTAGGAGGTCTTGAATGATCTTAGGAAATTTATTTCATATCTTTCTTGCGTTTTGATAAAAAATTGATTTGTTTATTCACATTTTTCAGCCGTTTTCGGAGTTATGTACAATCTGTGGTACAAGCGCGATTTGAAAATTCATTATCCTATATATTGCTTTCCAATGCACATCATTTTAAAGCGTAGAGTGTCTAGTTTTCGAATGTACTCTTTGATTCTTAATAAAATCCAATCATTTTGCAGAAATCAGGGAAATTGATCACACCGGTAAAAACCGGTCTTTTTTAAAATAAATGAATAAACAAATCAATTTTTATCAAAACGCAAGGAAGATATTAAAAATAATTTTGAGATCATTCAAGACCTCCTAAGGTTCCATTATAAAAAACATTAGGATAAAAGACTATTTTTTTTAAATATGAACAAATTAATGAAATAGTCACAAAATCTTGTAGAAGAAACTTTTACCGCTCTTTTAAATATTTTTGTCAAGTACGAACGAGCTGCGAGTCGGATGGAATGATAGCTACGAGTTTTCTCATTGCGATGAACTTTGAATCATCGGGAAATGTCAATTTTTGGCCGAGTTATGGAACAATTTTTCCGACCGCTTACAAGTTAATGCATATACAGCAGAACTTCTACAGGCAAAGCAGTAGCTGGAATCAGGAGACTTTTAGGTCTCATTATCTCGATTACTATAAAATTTTCGGAAAAAAAATGATGGGTACCATTTTTATAGATAATAAAACGATCTTAATTTTCAAACGGGAAAAAAATTCTCTAATTCGCATATTGAGCCAGATATTAAAGCGAAGCCTGTTTTCCAGGGTTTAGGGGGCCATTTTCCCCCCTTCCCTAAACTCAATCGCGTTAATTTTTTTCTTGTTTAAAAACACCTGCCCTAACCTACAAATTGAGCCCAAAGTATAGTCTCCAGCGACTTTTCAGGAGCTTTCGATATTTTCAGGAAATATTAGATACTTCACAAATCTCGATAAAATGTCGATTGAAGGTTTTGATCCTACCAAGCCACCTGCGTCTACTGTTTCTACTACCACTGGTACCATTTCATGTCACATAACCCTAGTTGGGTCTTTACCCATTTCACAATAATCCTCTATTGAAGTCTGTCCATCATAGGATCAAGCTATTTATCAATATGCTTTCAGCTATTTCGAAACATTATACTTTTAATTCGGTGGTTCAGACCAGAGGCCATATGATTGTTTTGACAGTTTGTTGATCCTACCCAGCCGCATCTTCTTTTATACAAGGGAGTCTACTCCTTCCCACTACTACTACCACCACTACTACATTTTTTACAACCCTGGGTGGGACTTTGGCAACTTCTCAATAATTCTCCTCCAGTCTATCATGACGTCGAGAGGTTAATCAAAATTCACTGCTTTTGGATTTTTGACAAAGGATATACTTCTATCTACACCACAGCGTTCACAAAAGCAGACGAGAATCGCCGACATTTTATAGAGGTTAAGGTACCGGTAATAGGTGCTCTGTGGTTTAATGTGAACTAGAAGTTTCCATCAACAGAATATTTTGAAATTCCACTGGTAATAATGTCAAAGGTAAAAACATTCCTCAATCCATGTTTTTATGCAATCAACGTGAAATAAGCAAATCGGTAGCTCAAGTCAATTCCTCCCAAGCCATTCACCCCATCGTCTTCCGCTTCTCACCTAACTCAAAGATAATGAACGCACTCCTGATGTCATCAGTCATTTTTGGCAGAGCGCTAATTTCAAACTAATTATCTTGTTAGGTTATTTCAGTTAACCAATCAAGCAGCAAATACGTATGTGGAAGATCTTCTGGGTATACAAAATTATGTTGCACACGTTTTTGTTGAGCCAGACTGATTGAGGTTTTTGGAATAACGAGTTATAAACGTTCTCCATGTTTCATTTATTATAGAAAAATATTTTTATTTATTTATTCATTCATTTATCAACGGGAAAATCCAATATAATGATACAAGAATAATACATTATAGACTAAAATATTACATAGAAAATTTTTAACAAAAGTACAAGAGATTCGCGGGTTAATTGTCCGTGAATTGATGAAAAAAGTATATACAAATACATTGCAATTATGACATAAATCGACGTCACCAGTCATCATCTGATTCTTGGTCAAGAACTTCTTCTGGGTCTCTTGCTCTACCCCGTCAACTACTTAAAAAATTAGTATATACAAATTTCAGAGATGACAAAGGACCTTATGAGGACTCATAATAAAAAAAAATTTGAGTAAATTAGTGCAATACAAAGAAAATAGGAATAAATTCCTGGCGAGGTCAAAATTGACCCGTGTTCCGATGTGGCCAAAAGAGTCAAGCGTGACTCAATTCACTGATAGCAGCAGAATTCCTCTTTCACATGAATTTTGAATCATGAGAAAATATGCATTTTTCACAAAGTTATTGAATAATTTGTCCCCCCGCTGATGTGTAAATACACGGACTGTGCTCTCCGGCATACAGCACAGAAGCTCATTATTCGAGGTGCGCTTGGTGCCGTTTTTCTCGAAACCGGTCAAATTTTCGAGAAAAATCATAGGGAACATTTTTGTAGAAAATTAACTGAACTTTAATTTTATCTGAATTAAAAATCCCTAACTGCCATATTTTAGGAGATAATGACTGAAAATCTATTTTTCTCCGCCCTCGCACGCGTTTTCATGCAGAATTTTGTCTCATGTTTACTGAGGTACCAAATGCAACTTCCAACCGGAAGATGAAAATAGGGCGTAATTAATGTTAACTTTTTTCCTTTATTTACTGGAATAGTATGACGTAACGGCAAAAGATGGCTGAACAAACTCTATGATTCATTCATCCATTCATACGTTTGGATTGTGCTCAATTGCCCAGGCACTTGAACTGAATATTTGTACCATTGCCCATGTTATCTACCTAGTTCCATTTCGGGAGCTTCGTGTCTTCTATTCTAGGCCACCAGTTAATCTGGAGAAATCTTCACTACTTGTGATGTGTTATTTCCACTCCCAAAGTGTCTGTCTGTTAAAGTCTGTGTCCTTGTGAGTAGGGTACAATGAGATTTTCAATGGTAAACGTTGATGCAAACGCTGAGGATCAGCTTTCATACCATCTAACGTAATGATTTCTCTCTTCTCCTCTATTTCTTCCGCATCTCAACAAATATTTGAATCCATTCTCATTTATCTATCTATTTCCGTTCGTACAAGGGATATTTTGTTATTGATACTGATTTTAGGGCTTGTGTGGTCCTCAACAAGCGTTTTTGAATTGTGCTCTCCGCACTGGTTCCTTTGCGTAAGAATGGTTTATACTGTCAACAACATGGGAGATGGGGATATATATATATATATATTATACATTATCCCCATCTCAGTTATGTGATAAAAATCAATAATGCGAAGATAGATGAAATTATGTTTACGTATATTTAAATCAGACTTTTCAATTAAAGCTTCGTCAGGAACGAAAATTCATTAAACGGAGATTATGTCTGTCAAAATTTGATGTCGTAAACAGCACACGATGAATATTCCGAATTCATTTTAGCGTTGACATCGTTAGATAAGTGAAATTGTTGCCGTTCATCCTATTACCGAAACTTGCGAGTCGCAAATCGTCCTCATACCATCTTAGCCTAATTTGAAACTAACAACTTACACACAGTCTCATATTCTGGTGGAAATTGAACTGAACTACTGTGAAGTGTAACTCTCCTATTCCTAATTGTTCGTGTTTCGTGTAGTCATTTAAATCAAACGCGGAAGTCAATTAATTAATAATGAGATTAGTTTTCAAACTGTTCCATATTCTCCTTTAATTCAGGTTTAAATTCTGCTAGCTGAGGCAAAGAATAAACGGAAGCGGAGCGTTAATCTTAGATAAAAAAAAGGGTAGAGGTAAAACTAATTGAATTTTAGAATAGCGTAATCGTTTAACTAGTTAAAGTTATTGTTTCAACTCTTTATTACTTCATTCATTATAAATGAAACAAGTTTCCATTGTATATCCGATAAAATTTCGCAGAGCGTGTCTGCATTGCTAAAATTGTCAGGAATTGTTAATTATACAATATTTGATTTGGCCCGCTTATTATTCAATGGAGCGCTGTCTACATCGACTACATTCTGGACAACTCGATTGAAATCAGTTAATTGAAGTAATAATACTTTTTCCATTCCTATATGTCTATCTAGTCTTCTCTGTATAGTTGACTAATTTGTTATTATCAAATTTCCATCATAGGATCACCAAGTAGCTTAAACTTCTCCAAGATTTGGCTCAATTCAGTCTTCCATTCAGGTGAAAATGTTTATATCCCCATCAAAACAATCAGCACAGTCTTATAATATTACTTTCACCCAGCCCTATCGTAGTTTCTCATGAGTATTTTTCACTGTCTGATGCCTACTAGATCCTCTTGATGATCTGCTTTTTTAATTTCTCATTCAACTCCTACTTATTCCTTCCGATATTATATTGGTGCTGATAACAGCCCCTACAGATGCTAGTTTATCTGCTATTCACTATAGTTCTATTCTAATGTGCTAGTGGTGAGAATGGTTTTGAGACCTTCAGAATGAGAAGGAGCTTTTGAACCATTGTTTATGTTGGGACTACGTTTCACAAAATTGTTATTTCAGGAGGAAACCAAACCAGCAGTTGCATTCGTGCACCCAGGGCATGTAGATGAAGTTACCCCTTTGACAGGTTATAAACTTCCTTGGCATGTAACCTAATTTGGTTTGAGAGTATTGTCACAGTGAGTGCCTAGAAGGTGTACGATGTTCACTTCCATTGGCCCAGATTTTTTCTGTGTATAGTCAAAAACAAATAAAAGTACTTGGATGAATGAGCAGTCTTAAAAATAGTGGAACAGTGCACCAAGAATACAGCACGCCAAGGAGTTCATCAAGGAACCCTTGTTAAAATTCATGAAATACCCACCTATCCAAAATAGGGGAACAATCAATATCCTGGTTGTGCTTCTGACAGGGCATTGTAGACTCACTTAACTCGTGAATGACTTTGGATTGGCAGACACAACCATATGTAGGTTTTTCCAAGAAGACAAGGAAAACATCAGCACACGTACTGCATTACTGTGTAGGTCTGACTAAGCTGAACTGTTCTACGATGTGGAAGGAATAGCCACACCCCTCCAAAATATATGAAGGACTTGAGGCTTGGTAATCGAAGTTTAGTAATAAGGACGGGTCTAGACAGTGGTGGATTCAACTCCTGCGGGGCCTTGGACTAAATCGAGTGGGGGCCACTTAAGAGTGGAGGAAAACCTCAAATAAGAAGAAGTAATACAAAAACTTCACCAACGAGCTTCATTGAGAATAGTGGAATGAAGTACTTGATTCGTTCTCTAGTTTTTCTCTGCCATAACATGTTTTCTGTAGCACGGGGCCTCCCGAAGCTTCACAAGGCCCGGGGCTTGAGCCCCGTCGAGCCCCTACGTTGATTAGTTAATACGTTCAATATTGATAAAGGATACAGAAGACAAAGGATTATCATAATGTCGGATAGTCAAGCAGCCATTAAAGCACTGAGCTCTTGTGTAATCAGTTCCAAAATGGTGTGGGAATGCCTAGACAAACTCAATGAACTAGGCAGGACACACTGGAATAGAAGGAAATGAAATAGCAGATGAACTGGCAAAGAGGGGAACTGAAATACCTTTCTGGGGGCCTGAACCCTTTTGCGGAATTAGCCCTAATGTAATATTGGAAGAAATAAGTAAAACCTGACCATTGGAAAGATCTAGTAGGGCTTATACAATCGAAGACTCTTCTGGGTGACTACAACCTGTTGAGATCAAAAGAATGCATAAGTCAAAGTAAAACTGCGCTAAGAGTGTTAACAGGGATTCTAACGGGACATTGTCGCCTGAATGGGCTCCTGAAAAAGCTCAAAATAGTGGAGGAAGAAGAATGCTGATTTTGTGAAATGGAAGAAGAAACCTCTATCCACATACTTTCCAACTGCACAGCACTTCAGAATCCTAGAGCACAGGACCTAGGAGATTACTGGATAGAAGAGGAACATTTCTCCAAGTTGAAGCCTGCAGACATTCTAAAATTCCTTCGGGAAATAGGACTAAAGAAACTACTAGGATCATAGGATCTGCAAAGGTCGCAAAGCACGGTTCTTAAAAGAAGTAAAACCAACCTCGATGTGCCATCAGGTTGAAAATATCAACAAGTAATCTAATTTTTTTTTGTCCAAATGAGATTATACATACTGTATTAACATGTTTTGATACTTCTATGTCTGTTTTATCTATCCATACCAATATGCATTGGGTACTTTTATTTATGATTTTCTTGAAATGGATGGATGCACTCATTTCCATACATTTTCTTACAGCATTCAACATAAAAGTGATAAATATTTTTATTCAGTGAAATGTTATAACTCGTTGAATGTAAACCGCCAATTCGATGTTTTTTCTAACTAAATTATGTTGAGCAGCACTACAAATAGTATCTTCGGGACCACTCAATATTCCCAGTCGAAATACACCTCCTAGAGCGTGTCTGGAAATGCAAGATAAATAACTTAGGCAAAGTGGAACACCGGTCTCTTGCCGAATGCAGAGAGATTTTAAGGACGGGTCCTGTGAGACAAGGGTAAGAAAAGGCAATAGTGGCTATCTTGTACTTGGGACCGACGAAAGCGTTCTATCTCGAGAGGGTGTTGGGGTGATAAATTACTCCATATATTTTTTGTTGTTCTCATTGGTTGTAGCAGATATAATGCTGTCAGTTTTTCCATTAACAAATTTGTAACTGAACTACCGACGTTTATTTCCACCCGATTCACTGGATTTAACAGTTATTCATGATAAAATATATTATTTAACTTGTGGGTAGATATTGATTTCATTTGAAATAAAAACCCCATACATCAATACGTGAAAGGCATGGATTCTCAAAAATCTCTCTCTCACATACAATATCTACAATCATGATGAAAAGATAAAAAGTTATAAATAATGTCCATATACCTTTCAGATTAAAAAAGAAGTCCATTCAATCATAATTTTGGAGGTTCTGAATCTCACTTTGAAGTGTTTTCGAACGAAAAATACATGTGACTATGTTTTAACCTCCTGAAATTGGTGGAAAAAGATGTATAACCATATGCATTGACGGTTTCATTATAAACAATTAACAGAGAGAACTGTTGAAAATAACGGCTCGAGTGTTCCAGATACAGGTGCTAGTTATAAATATTAGTTAAAGTGGAAGAATAGTGATATTTTTCTTGTTTTTAATTTTTTATCTAAATGTGATGTATAAATAGATGGCACAGCGATCATAGACTTGAGAACGGCTATTACATTTCTTCAGTCTATGCTTCGCTTAACGACAATCAAAACAATCAGTAATTGATACTAAACTGGCAATCCATGGAGCATCATTTAGTATTTGACCATCGTCAGACATCATTGAATACAGATTCCATTTTGTGTAAGCTCAGTTTTGTAAAATCCAAAAGCTATACTTAGTTTCTGTAAATGAATATATCATTGCTCTAGAATCAACAGCTGTTCAATTTATTTAACAATGTCACCGGGTGCTATGGAAATGATGTGTTTCAATATATACAAAATATTTTGACAGCTCTTGACAAAACGCAAATTGTCTGATAGTGATACGATATTTCAGTACCTTCCACTCCTCCTGAACTCGAAAGTGTTGTAAACTCATTGAAAATAATAATATTAATAAATAATCATTGTCTTCGTAGTATTTTGGAAATGACAAATTTTTAGGTGATATTCAAATTTGGAAGTGACGTTTGGTTTCGCAGCCGTTGCTATGGGTAACGGCCGCGAAATTGAATTTCACGGACGCCGCTGAGAACGCGAAATACTTGACTAACTCAAGGTTCACGTAATTTTCCAATTAAGGGGCATCTACCAAATTCGACCTTGCACAAATTATGCTTTGTATATTTTTTTGTTTCCCTACGTCCTCACGTTTAAGTTCACATAACGAAAATTTTATTAGAAATATGAAAGCTCCGCAACATGTAGGTAGCCAAGCGGTCCAAGCGGATTTTGGTTCACGTACTACTCTATAAGCTTCGTCAGTACTGAACTGGGAGACCGCCGAGACCGGCGAGCGTTGTATCAACAATGGAACGGCACGCGACTACCGAAGCAGAGAGACAATGTCAGTCATAGAAGGATAGAAAAGCGAGAGATGGATTTTTATCCGATATTTTAGTGGTAGCAACCGAATTTCAATAAGGAATTGTACGGTCATAAGTAATTTGAGGATTCTGAGATTTTTATATAATATTCATAAAGCTTCAAATTAGACTTATTATCAATCAGTTTTTCCATTTAATCCATATTTAATTCTTTACAAGGGCTCAAACTTTGCTTAATATGTGTAATTACCTCATGATTCGTATTTTTTTCAACAAAATTTGGTTAGCATTTCAAAGTTTTTATTCGATGAGAACTCTAAGTTCAACATTAATCTACATAATATATTTTTTTCCTACTTTTCAATACATTCATTACCTCAAAATTCTTTGCCAAAAATATATCGATATTTTGTCAAATCGCTGCCGATAGATTCCCCTTAAACGTCAGTTGATGTCGCAATTTTTGTAATATTTTCCCATTTTTCGGTTTATTCGTAGGCGCTTTAGCAGCCCTCAACTACCAGCTGCCAGCTGCTTGGGATGCTAGAGCTTATTTTCTACCCTTGTATCACAATAAACTATTCCGCCCCATTTCTGGTATTCATATTATAAATTTTTCTGAGTGGAAAGAAAAAAATTCAATCTCTCATTACTGTGAACTATGGACGAAATATCGATTACGTTGTTCTTTATTGAAAAAAAGTTATTCATAGACAAATTCTATTGTTGGAAACATTTTTACAGCAAAGTTCATGTTTGTCCATGAATGATAACACACTCATTTACTTCATAATGATAATCTATGTAAAACATATGCAAGTTTCACTAAAAAAACAATGGCTGTGCTAACATTGGCATGAGCGCAATGAAAATTATACTGCTATATTAATCTCCTATATGATTGATAAATTACCAGTAAAAGTATAATCACAAACGGATATAAGTTATGGAAATTTTTATTGAAATATATAATATTCAAAAACAGAATCGTAGGTCGTATTTGGATCCCATATTCCATTAACAGCATATTATATCAAATGGTAAATGTGTTTCTTACTACAAATTCAATCGTTTTTATATATTTCATATTCATAATATATTTTTTTCATTACAGGTAAGCTGTTTGACAATTCCATCGCCTTCAATGCGTTATCGTGAGTAGCTTTTTATTATGTACGTATCTTGTGGTGTGCCCATTATTTGATTTGTCTTCGAGTCTGTGGGAACAAAAATCGGAGGCCAATGAGGTGTGGACTTTAACAAAAATATGATTCTTGATGTTAATACACATAGATTCAAAAGTTTTGCATCACCTTCTTCGGATGCGAAGGAATTTTTTTGCGCTAACAATTTTTTGTTGGCTTGTTCATCAATGTTTACCATTTCAATATGTTCCATATTTTCTGCAATATACAGATGTTTAGAGTTTTTTTTGTAAGATAACATTTTTAGTGCGATCATTTTAACATTCAAGGCATTTGATTCTTATGATTTTAAGTGCAAACATGAATCGTCAAGTCATAAGTGAGATTGAACGTGCAAGAATAGTGGCTTTAGTTGATGAAGGTCATTCTCAAAGGTTCGTGACAAACAGAGTTGGCGTTTGGCAAAGTGATGTGTCTCGTGTATGGAACCGGTATCTCCAGACCAATTCTCTTCGTGATAGACCTAGAAGCGGTAGAAGGCGTGTTACTAATCAGCGGCAGAACCGCTATATCCACTTAACTATCCGAAGAAACCCGACCATGGCAATACTAGCACTCCAAACAGATATGAGACATGCGTTGGGAGTTCAAGTATCGATCTCGACATTACGAAGACGAATACTTGCGACAGGTTTGAGGTGTCGCCGACCAATAAGAGTGCCCAGACTACAACCTGAGCCCAGAGTTCGCCGACTACAGTGGGTTCAAGAACACGCGGCCTTGCCTAAAGAATTTTGGTTTTCGGTGTTTTTTTCCGACGAGGCAAGGATTTGTTTGGTACAAGATAGGCATCGAATACGTGTGTGGCGGGATCCAACGAGAGTTGCTCAGCTTGCCCATGCTCGCTCCGTGCCGCCCTTCAGAGGAGGAAGTGCTATGTTTTGGGCTGGTATCATGTTAAATGATCGCACAGAATTAATTCATGTGGAGGGAACGATGACTGGTGATAGGTATCTCAGAGAGATTCTACATCCTCACGTGAGACTATGGCGCGCAGCTGTTGGCAATTTCTTCGTTTTTATGGACGATAACGCCCGACCTCATCGGACCAGAGCTGTAAATGAGTATCTTGGAACTGAAGGGATCAATCGTTTGTACTGGCCTGCCCTATCTCCTGACCTGAATCCCATAGAACATGCTTGGGACATGCTTGCCAGGGCAGTGGTAGTACGTAGAAATCCACCCAGGAGTGTTCATGCGGCCCAAGAAGAATGGCGAAATATTCCTTAACAAAATATCAATAATTTGGTAAACAGCATGGGCAGGAGACTTCAAGCTTGCATAAACTTTAGAAGTGGAAATACTCTTTATTAAAAGTTCTCATGCAGGTTAATTTCTAATAATACTTTTTATGTTTAAAGCAAGTTTATTGATGGATAATGAAAATTTTTGACAAATATACACGTTTTTTTTTTTATTGAAACTAATTATTTGATTAATCTCTGATCCATTTATAATGAACACATTTTTTTTTCGGAGATTTAGGGTGATGCAAAACTTTTGAATCTATGTGTAGTTAGTCGTGGACGAAAGCATAATAGAATAGTTATTTATGATACAAGTGCGTGAAGTTATACTTTCGTGCACTAGTTGCGAAAATGCAAGGCACGAGCGGAGCGAGTGTCGCTCACATCGTGTTTTGATAAAACCACACAATGATTTTTATCTTATTGTATTTTATGCTCAAGTTATATAAAATATATTGGGATGCAGTTTCCATTTATTTCCAAAGAATTTCAGTCTCTATTAAAATATCATTTGATTATCTAATTGTACTGGCATTCCCACTTTTTCTTAGCATCTATTTTAACAGATGAAGAAAAATGGTGAATCACACTTCCGTACACGGGGAAAAAATTGTTGAATCAAGTAAAATTTATTTGGATCAATCAAATTAAAGTGTCATATATGCACGACAAAATATTATTTTGGAGTAATTGAAATAATTTCTTGGTTTCAATGCAGGTTAAAGTATTGATGCAACTAACTGTTTGTTGACTGAACCAAATATTTAGTCAACCGGACGATTTTCATAAATTATTTTGATTATTTTTTTCACTTGTCAAAATCTGACATTTTGGTGGTTTTAACCAATAGCAATACATTATTCCAGCCAATCATTCGGTATTATACTGATAATTCTGCTTCCTCATCGATGATAACTTGTTTACATTGAAACGTCAAAATTTCACTTTGAATTTGTCATTATTGACAACTAAAAGTGCTTCTGAGTTTATTGAAAAATGAACACAAACCGATTCAGTCCCATCACCCAGGAGAATATTGAACATTCAGGTAATACAAACTTTTAAATTGTTGAAAAAAATAATCTTCCTAAATACAACTCGCTCTTCAAATTTTATCACATAATTTTTTATTTTCATCACTCAAACTTGTTTATTTTAGGCAAAAACATTCAAACAAACCGAATTTAGATAAAATCCCTCGTCCTAACGGACTCGTGATTTTATCAATCGGTTTGCTTTCATATTTTTGCCAAATAAACAAGTTTTCGTGAAAAAGGAAAAATTATCGATAAAATTTAAAGCACTCGTGGTATTACCTTTGATAAAATTATTGCTTCAACATAGTGAATATTTTGTTGAATTGAATCTGAAAAATGATCAAATCAATTGAGAAAAATTATGATTGAGTCAATTTTTTTTGTTGAACAAATTATAATAAATGATCTAATGAACAAACGTTATCATCATATCAATTTTTTTTGCTTGGTTCGAAACAAATTTTGGATTCAGGTGAAGAATTATGTTGTTAAATTGAATAACAAAATTACTAAATCAAGGAAATTCATAAGCAAATCAAGAAAATTCATTGCTTGCGTTAATTTTGAGAATTTATCCGGTAAATTGAATATTTTAGTTGAAAAGTATAATATGTTGATTGAACTTGAAATGCAATCAGTTTGATGAACTGATTGCTAATTTCAATATGGAAATTAATTTGACATAACAAACTGAGTGCTTTGAAAAAGAAAAGTTAAATATACTTCATAGCATTTTATTTAAAAAGAAAGAACAATAACAAAATAAAATATTAATTTTCTAAAACATAAAATCAAACTTCCACTAACTGCATTTCTTTTCAACCGCAATAACTTTTCCATAAATTGGAACCAATCCACTTGCAAATTCACTATAAGGGCATCAGGGAAAATTAAATCATAATATATGTTGATCTACAAAGAAGTAATAATAAAAATAAATAGAGTTCAATGAATGTTCTAAACAAGCATAAAAGAAATTCTTGAATTTTCCAATATAAATATACGAAATGGAGCCCCAATAAATGTATCACATGTCCCTTTCTCAAACACTGAATTTAGGTAGCTTAGAATTAACAATTTGCAAGTTACTGATTATGAATATAAGAAATTTAAAGTGAAGGTAATGACACCTTACATTACCTTACATTTCCAATTAGGTAGGTTAGGTTAGGTAGGATCATAGAAAAGTACCGTAACTTTGTAAAAAAGACATTAGGTACTTACTGTTTAAAACCGGGTTTAATCTCGGTTTAAATTCATGTTTCGTTTAGAATGTGATGTATGCGATATATTTAAGATACAACTGATACAAGACAAACTACCTATCATCTTAAACCAAATGAATATTTTTTAGGGAATAAACGAAATAATATAATATTTGTAGATAGAATACGTAATTATATTTACCTGAATAATCCGCTAATCCAGAACAATTTCCAGACAACAGGTTATCACTCACCTAACGATCTAACTCCTATCTTAGAACAATATAAAATGAAGAATTAAATGAAAACGTTGTGATAGATAGAAACAGGACAATCTACTAAGCAACAATATTTTAAATGGAACAGATAATCAGTCGATACAAATATGAAATTATTCCGATTGAACTATTGCATGTATTGAAATAAAAAAGAATAAATAGTTCAAATTGACTGTTGAAATTGATAACTTCAGTGATTTTAAGTTCCAAACCAATTCATTTTTTGTTTTAAACAATATAGTGTACATGCTTGATTGAAAAGTAAATATTAAGGTTGAATTAATATTATTATTCGCTTAGAAGGAGTTGAAAAATGCTTCATTTAAAAAAATTAATTTTGAACCGAGCGAATTCACTTGTTTGAGTCAACCAAATATTTCATTTGAGTTAATAATATTATTCGCTTGAAGTAAGTGGAAATATATTTCATTTGACAAGTTTATGTTTGAATCAAGCGTGTTCATTTTTTTGATTTGAATGAATCATTTTTTTGAGATAATATTATAATACTTTGATGTAAATTAGGAAATACTTCACTTGATAAGTCCATTTTTGATTCAAGAAATTTCTATGATTACGTCGACAATTCCATTTTGTTTCGGCAATTCTAATATTTCCTTGGACGAATACAATCAGTATTTGATATGAATGAAATTTAATCGAGTTAATCAAATAAAAGTGACTAAATAAATTTAGTTGATATAACATATATTTTTTTTTGTGTAGAGTTAAACTTCCACCGTTTTCCCTTTACTTTTGCTCAGCACTTTAAATATAAAACCGCAGTTTTTCTTTGATGATTTTTCCAAAGTTGTATTGGAAAAACTCTCTGATATACATCTACAAAGATACATTTTGTCAACTTAACTCGCACTAGGTTATGAAACTGAGTGAACTTCATAATTTAATTTTGATAAAACTCGCGGTTTTCATTGAACATTTTACGACAAAAATTTTTGTGCTGCAATACCCCGTACATAACGTTGATCAAATATATCTAATTTGGGACGAACTGGATGTGTAGAATAAGTGATTCACCACTCATTACTGTTAAATTTCCGGTTTGGGACAAATTATGTGTTGTGTTGTAAAATTTGCCAGTGGAGATATAACGTTGTATGAGCGAATTATTCCTTCTGTTATCTGCCAAAACAGTGTATGCGGACGTAAATTAAACGATATCAGACACCAAAGCGGAAGGACATTGTGTAATTCCACTGTCAGAAAATAAAATAACTTTTTCCCGAGATATGTTAATCAAGAATTAAATAGGAATAACATGTGTTTTGCTATACACACAATATTTTCCACTATAATTAACACATATTATTATTTCACAAATTAAATTTAGCACAAAGACATAATTATCAATACTGCACACATCTAATATTGACGACGAAAGTGATGCGTCTTCCAGATTCGAGACAAAAAAAGGTAGAACGTGTCGCGGGACACACGGTGGGAACTTCAGTTCCTTTTAAGCAAAAATATGTAATACATCTGACGTCATGGATGAAAAATGCATATTCCTCGGTGGTCGAGTAGTAAGCAAACCAGACTCTCACGCGGTAGACCCGGATTCGATTTCCCGTGAAAAAGTTTTTTCTTATTGTTAATTTTATTTCCAAATAATTATTCTGCTTGATATTAATAACGACAGCAGGTAGACGTTTGGAATATTAAGCAGAATATTCATTATTATAGATAATGGTACGGTACCCTTCATGAGGGAGTCCGTCTGGCAACATCTACTTATAACAGCATCGTATATTCAAAAAGGGAAACCGTAGCATTAGGCAAATTGGACATTCAAGAACTGTACGTTTACCACAAAAAAATTAGTGGAAACATAAAATTGAATTGTTAAATTTTCAATTTGAAGTTATATTACAGTTTATATAAATTTTTATTTTCTAGATTTTTTCTTGCGTGGGTCGTAGAAAAAACATGCTGTTCGACTCGTGTGGATTGTCCATATCGCACTTGAACGATTGAGCCCTCTGCATACGGCGTCGTTCTCCATCTTCGTCCTCGTGCGATTTGGCCATCATATCCACACTAGTTGCACAAACTACTATTTCTATCAGAATATGCCCTTTTACATTTAAAAACAACTTGCCTAATGTCACATATATTTATCCATCCATTTCAAAGTTATCGAATTAAAACATTCAAGTTTTCAAAATTTCAACACCCTGTATTTCGAAAAGTAAATGTGCTAGACCCCTTAATCCTCATATCATTTTGTCCAATTTTACGAGAGGAATCTACATGTAAACGTTGTAATTACCCTTAACGTTCGAGATGCTTATACCATTTCTTGCGTGATCGTATTGAAATAAATTCCGAATAAAATAATTTAAATTTCTTCGAAATCAACGAAATGTCAAAAGTGACATTTATACTTCTCGATCAGTTTAAAATATACTTTTCATTTTGATGAAATTGTTTTCATTACTTTTCGACGTCTGAACGGTAAGTAAATCACTTACCGACGTGTTAAACTTAGAAACCAGTAAACACAACCTACCATCCTGACAACCGATGCTGTAAGTAAACAAAAAATATCATTGGCGCGAAAAAATCATGGAAATAATAGTGAAAATGTATCCGAACAAATTCAAGTAGATCACCAGCACTGCGAATACCAGCATTGCCAAGAATTTTAATATAGCATCGGTGGTTCAGTGGTAGAATGCTCGCCTTCCACGCGGGCAGCCCGGGTTCGATTCCCGGCCGAAGCATATGAATCACTGCTTCGTAAACGAGAGAGAGCAAGCAAGGCACATAACGAAGCAACGTAACATAACATAACGTAACGGTCAGATCTTTTGCGTCGCGACCCTCGGTCGCTTAAACATAGCCTGACGTGAAGAACTAACGTTCCAAAACTTCAATCTCATTGGAAAATTTCATTACCCTTTATTTTATTCCACACATGGGGAGTATTTTAAGCAACATCGCACATCATTGAAGAGGTTGAAGCAAATGGAAATAATTAGGAGAGCTGTTAAACGTGTAGCATTCTGTGGCATAAAGTTACCACAAGCGCCTACATTGGCTACAGATTTAAACTATCACTGAAGACGCGCGCTTTTTAATATTTCCATTAAATGATATGATCTTCAACCTTCCCCGAAACCAAAAATATCCTATTCGTGACGTCGGGCCGCATGCCTTCACACTCTATTATTCGCTTCTTAGTCTTTCAAGTCAAGGCTTCAAAGACTTGGAAATTACATTATTGTGCTTAATCATTCTGCCGCAAATATTGTATTGGAAGTATGATAACATTATGGGGAAGAGTTTATAATTGCAGAACCCTACCACTTTTGAAAGTGAGACAAGGGTCACCTAACAAAAAGACGAATCTTCGATAAATGCAGTGGAAATGAAGTATCTGCGGAAGATAGCAAAATTAACTAATAATGAATAAATCAAAGACCATTTGGAACAGGAACCAATTTTAACAAAGATTGGGAACAAGCAATTGAACTGGTTTGGACACATTGTAAGTCAAAGCAGATAAAAAAAGAAAAAAAGGCCAAGAAAAGACATGGATGGAGAGATTATGGGTGATTGAAGAGAAAAGAGGGAAATTGATGTAAGAGATGAGAGGACTGACCGGAAACAGGAGCGACTGGAAGGAATAGGTAAAGAAGGGTTAAAGGTCTGTTTACACACATCAGTTCCGTGTCAGTGAAGTGTCAGTTCAGTATCAGTGCTAACCTTCAGTGGTGATAATCCACACACATCCGTTAGTAGTCCGTACCCGGTCATTAGATACCTTGCTCCCAGTGAAATAAGAATTTAGAGATGGCCTTTTTTACTGATAAAGAAATGGCTATTATTGCTATAGCTCTAGACGAGGAAGAGTACCAACTTACCTTCGAGTCCTAATTATTTTCCTATGATATTTCAAATGTTATTTTCAAGACCGACAACCAACTATTTTTTGTGTGACAAGTCATACAATTCCGGATAACTCCGTACCAACTCGATCCATATTCATACGCAATTCCAATCGGTTATCGTCATTGAAATACACAAAACACCGTTCCAGACTATCATACAAACTGATGGTGAAAAACTTCACTGCGCCGGACTTGTCTGAACAAGTTTATTCAAACTATAGCAACGACATTTCATTTTCAACTGACACTGCACTGATACGGAACTGGTGTGTGTAAATAGACCTCGACCCGACAGCATGAACGGCATAAGGGTTTTTAAGTTTCCATCATTTGAATGTAAAGATCCTTCCAAAATACATCACTGTGTTTTTCAAATTAAATGATCAAGTTTCTTTTATCTGCTCCTACTTATGAAGATCGTTTGGTGAAACTCCACCGAAAATCCTAGTATATAACCGAATAAAATCATCATTGACTTCGGAACTGAAACTTTCAAGACCCCCAGTTAGATATCGTTATCCGTAATCCTGGTCATAAGGATCATTTCCGCCACGCTTCTCTCTTATTCCCTTGCAATCGAGTCGCGTGTAATTGCCAATGAATTTATATTAGAAAGAGAGCAATAGAGAAACAAAACACACTTCTCTAAAAATAATACAATCATAATTTATCAATGCTTTCCTATTCGTGACCAACATGCATAAGTGGGGTTTTCCATTTTAGGTTTCCATATTTTTTTTGTTGGTCACACGAAGCAGTGTGATGTTTTTAATGAGATTAGTTTTTTATTTATGAGTTGATATTTATTCGTACAAAGTTTTTGTTAATCAACAGCAGGAATTCGAATTATAATGTTGGTTAAAAACTAATCAAAAAAGTTTGCGAACCGGAATTATAGTTCAATTCAATCAAGAATGCAACCGATTCCACTGGAAGCGGATTGTAGTTAATTTTAGTGAAATACTCTACATAGTTGAATCAATTCTAATATTATCAGCTTCGTTCATGAGCGAAGATCAAAGACTTATTTTAAATTATTCCAATATTGTGTCGGCAGCGAATTAAATTTCCTGTTGAATTCATCTTCTTACAGGATTTTGAACGGGGAAAGTTTTGTTAACAATAAATATAAAGGCTGTCGCAAAATTTTGCAGAGCTGTTCCAGCTTTGTGTCCAGCTTCATAATTCTTCATAGGTTATTTTTGTTGAAACCAGTATTTTTCCAAAAATCAGAGCTATCCAGCGGGTAAGAAAATAATTTTTCCGAACAATACAAATGCTGCTTCTGTATAGCAGTTGAAAACATCCTAAAGAAATTCCGTTGTTTCTCGTTGTATGATTTTCCCATATTTTTCTTATAGTTCTGTTTTATCCCCAAACGTAATACATCACATACATACATATCCTCACCATTAATGATTCCATTTTCCCATTTATTATTTTTATTTCCCTAATTCTTATTTTTATTAGCAATATTTTTCCTCGTTCTCTTGAAATTTCCCAAATTCAACAACTTTATTTAAACCGCAATGCCTCTCGATTTTTTTTTCATTTTACTCTTCTCAAATTTTGAACTTTTCGATTGGTTCATCCAAAGTTTGACATATATGTTTAAATTATGAATCTGACTTCCTTTTCCAATGATAGACAACAAGCTAAAGGCTCGATCGCATACAAAAGGTGTTTTCGATTATACACTTTTGGCTGCTGGTAGCAGCTCGTAGTGACTGAATTCCGTTTGTTTATTACTGGGCGTGACGTTTTACCGGTTTGACGTTTATTTGAAGGTCAAGATTGTGCCGATTACGATTTAAACCTCACTAAAAATATTTAAATAATATGCAAAATTATATTATCAAAAACATTATCTTTGAAAACTGTTCTTTAAACAACACAGGAAAGTCATTGGCATTGGCACATGAAAGTGGTTTTGAGAATCCTAAAAAATCGTGTTCGTTTTGCTTGAAAGTCGTGACGACTGGAGTGTCGCGCACAAGTGCTTGAACCCCAAATAAACGAAAGCAACAAAATATTCATTTTATTATAGTGACACATTGATATTGGGAGGACATTTTTACATTAACTCTATATCTATACAGTACATTCTTGTTTATAGTGATAGATATCCTTCTTGGAAATATTTTGGTCAGTTGATGATTTGGAGTGAGTATAGAAACAGTGCTCAGCTTGCAGACTCACGGTAGTAGCCCGTTACATAGTCATAAGTCGCTATGAACTATGGCAAATGCTCTAAACTGTTCCGTTTATCTTTTTCCTGGTGTTTTTGTCCACCACTCCATGGATTCGCGAGTCTTAGAAAAGCTATCGTCTAGCGAATATCATTGATCATTTAATTATCAGGTTGCCTTGATAGCCTTTGTGATCTGGAGCTGCTACAGTATCCAGTACCCAGTACCCAGTACCCAGCACCCAGTACCCAGTACCCAGTACCCAGTACCCAGTACCCAGTACCCAGTACCCAGTACCCAGTACCCAGTACCCAGTACCCAGTACCCGGTACCCAGTACGCAGTACCCAGTACGCAGTACCCAGTACGCAGTACCCAGTACCCAGTACCCAGTACCAAGTACATTCAGAGCATGGAATTGACCCCCTATTGAGCCTCCAACGCTTCCTTGTTATACCTATGTGAAAATAGCAAGTGGACTGTATGACTCTTCAAATTTCTACTGGACACAGTTTTCGAAAAGATGACGGAAAAATATCTTTCGTCTTATCCCTGAGGCACCGTACGCTCATACGCCTTTTGCCGTCCGTACACCACGCTGCTTCTGCTTTTTATGACTTCCGTAGCTCACAGGAATAACTCTCTTATTGCTCCTTTCTGCTTGGGTTTTGGCAACACCACACTACAGACCCATAGATTACCATTGTCACAATGGGAGTCTACAGTTGGAACGTATTCCACCTCCAACCCATCCTATCTTCCCAGCCAATGTTTAACACATTGTGCACTAAATGACCAATGTCCGCTTGCACCGTTTAGAATTTGAGTACGTCTTACTAAGTTGTGCTCAACTGTAAGAAGCACTTGTTTATCACTCATTAGTGACTTTTCAGGTTTGTTATTTATCAAGGGTCAGCTAGCTTTCGCTAGGTTCAAATGTGTACCTATGAATACACGGAAAAACAATAAACTTCAGAAATTAACAATCAATGCTTATCAAAGTCTATCGTAGGTATAAAAATAAAGTGCTGCTAGCAACTGATACGCTGTTGTTTCTGTAATAATAGTTTGGTTATTTATTTGGTCCTGTAGGCATCCTTAGTCGGTAATATTTCACTTGGAAATACTTTCGAAATTGCACAGTTTTCTCTATCAATTTCAAAACCCGTAAACAGCATTGCTTTGTCACTCGAATTCTTTTGATAAAATGCAAATTCCTCTACGTCGATGATCAGATAAAGTGAAAAGCATCTCGGGAATTTTAAAGTCTATTATTTCAGAGATATCAAAATCAACTGAAAAATGTTATGAATAGAAGTTTTTTCAGGTTAAATCAGCTGTGAACCGCTGTTTTAAACTAATCGGGGAACCAATCGGGAATTTTATATGAAGTGCCACTTAACCAGTTCTGTCATAGAATACTCCAGATTACATTGTACGCTTGGAAACATTTTCTAAGCATTTGTCAACGGCAACTCTCAAACATGCTTATATTCTTTACTACACTCACACTTACTAGTTGGTAGTATTATTTGCGAATATATGCAAACATCTATGAAACTAGAGTAACAGTGCAGCTTAGAACCTGTAGCGAAACATTTTTAAAATTGTCTTTTTTTTATTGGTGAACCATTTCACCTATTTGAAGCACGCCTCAGCGTGTTTAAATCGAACTTTAAAACACGCGCGTGTTTTAAAGTTACCGTGGCAACATCGTCTAAATGACAATTTTTTTATTATTGATCTGACAGGAGTAGTTTGTAACGTCGAAACTTTTATTCAAACAATATTTAACAATGTTAAATTTATATATTTAAATGGAAAGTGCCGTTGGTATTGTTTGAAATATTATTATTTCGATTTTTCAAATCTTAGGAAATGGTATTTGAATTAATACTATTGACATTCACAGAACTCAATAAAGTTGAACTTCCATTAAAATACAAATTAGTTTATGTTTTTCTCATTTCCATGACAACGCAAGGTATACATCATATACGTCACGAATTCAACCATTTGACATTTAGTTCTTATTTCCATCTATGATTTCCATTTCTTGTTGTTGTAGTAGTTATAGACCAGTTTTTTTATAATGTTTTTGATAATAATGATCTTATACAACTTTATTTTTCTCCGAATGTAGGAAAAGTGGCACTATTTTGATCTGTTTTCTATGCGCAAAGCTCAACAATCCAGAATAGTGGACAGTAGTTGCTAAACAATTAGAAAATAACAGTGCGGTAATATTCTTTTTGCGCGATCGATCTTTTTTGTTTATTTACAGCATCGGTTGTCAGGTCGGTAGGTTGTGTTTACTGGTTTCTAAGTCTAACACGTCGGTAAGTGATTTACTTACCGTTCAGACGTCGGTTAGTAAACTACGTCTTAGCCCTACATACATTTATGTGGTCCTAAATAATATATTACTTCATTCATTAAACAAAAGAAACAAATAAAAATAAGAAGATTGATATTTTTTAATGAACAGAATCGTACAAAACAATATAAAAAGTAATAAATAGCATAAAAACAATTTCACCAAAATGCAAATTATATTTTAAACTGATCGAGAAGTATAAATGTCACTTTTGACATTTATACTTCCACACACACACATATTTTCCCCTCTAATTATACTATATACTATTTTAATACACAAAATGGATTAGGTCATAATTAGGTCATAGTATTATATAAATAGTATACAGTGTGTTATTTGTAAGATGCGACATAGGGACTCCTATACAAAACTGTCAGACGCGAGCTAACTTTTCTCAAATTTGCTCAATTTTTTTTGTTTTGTTTTTAGTTTGTTTTTTCCCAGAATTTTTCTCCATAAAACATTGAATTTAAAATAAAGCAGATTTATTTGTTCCAAAAATTGCTATCCCATACTCGGTATAAAGTATTCGAAAGTGGTATGAAATTGGAGTTCGACTTTTTTAAACCTAACTTTCCATATTTCCATTAAGCCAGAGAAGATTCAGGAAGATTGGAAGTGAATATAAACTAATTTTCCAATGACCCTTCCAAATCTGTTAATATTTCTGATAAACACTATTTGGTAAAAAAAGCACGCATTTGACAGTTTTGTATAGGAATCCCTTTGTCGCATATTATAAATAATATAATATTATAAAGCTATGAGCTATGACCGTATTCTTCATACTTTGGCTTTGTATCTAACATTTTTCATCAATTGACAAGAATATCTATGTCATAATCTATCTCTAATTATGATGATTGCTCCGTTGAAATTTTGTAGCGAACCCTTGTGCATAATACACTATCTATCTCAACCAGTTTGAGGAATACTTAGAGTGCGGTACAACGCAGAGTAGAATTTTCAAAATCACCTCCTTTCAAGACTTTTTCAAAGTCAACGATTCAATCAGGCATCAGGGCCGTAAAATGTTGAGCAAAGTATATCCGTGCACGATTATTTCGTCAATTCATGTCAAAAGTTGTGAACAATGTGCCAGAATCAGCTTGCTCCGGTTTCTATTATCTCATTGTTATCTTGATACAATAAGGACGCACGCCATTCTACTTCTACCTGCTATGGTACTGGAAATTGACAGTAGCTTCAGGTCAGTAAATCAACCCTATATAAACAAAGTAGTAGTTGATATCATGGTTGACTGGCTACCCTTCCATAAAAATTCTTATATTCATTGGTTAGTGAGACCATGAGAAATGTTTATATCAACTGGAATCTCTTTTTATCCAAAAGGACAATATCAAACAAATCCTGTATCAACAAACTTGCTGCCAATTAAACAAAACCATCGAGATACACAAATACAGACAAGTTCTTTCAATAGCAGACCCTTACTTTGTGAAATCCATTACCTTTCTGATTTAATTTTCTTTGAAGTCCAAAAGGGCTTGAAGGCAGTTAACGTGAACTAACACTCAAGCAGACATAAAAACAACCTAATTGTATTTGTCGATGCAAATGCGAATAAAACCAAAACCGAGCGGAAATCATTTCTCGTATTCAATAAAAGCGACGTACTTCGAAATAATTATGGGTTGTGCTATAGATATTTGATATTGGAATAAATCTTGTATGACAGTGAAATAATATTTGAATATTGAAACTGTATCTTCATCGGTAGTCCTTTTGTTTAATTGGAATATTCAATTGACGCGATTTTGCTTTGATTGAACTTTGGTACTCGTTCGGGTTTTTTGAATGAAATTTTACCAAGTAATTACAAACTGGAAAATGCCAAACAAAAGCGAAGTTCCTTTGATAATTGGATAATTATGAATACAATCATTCAAGTGCGAACAGAGACACTAAAGGCGAGAAAATCAACTTTCTACAGCTAAAACCGCCAAATTTACTTTACGATGAAAAGACGATGACTGTCAAACATGTTGGAGAAAAACATAATCATCAATTTTTTTTTCAACCAAATAAAAGTAAACGAGACATTTTGTAGCACGAGGCGTGAACCGAGTGCGACAATCACACGACAGTAGATATAGCTATACGGTTTCTAGCGCACTACTTCAAAAATCTCCGCTTGGTGGCGCTGAGAGTGGCGCGGCAAATTTGAATGTAGTCATTTTTAGTATTTCAATGCAGGCCGCCATTTTTAGTCCTGTTGTAAAAGCGGCAGCCATTTTTAGTCCTGTTGTATATTTAAAAATCTGAAAAAAACTTCAGTGAGATTCGATCCCACAACCTTCGCATCTATAGCAAGGCATTCAACACATGCTGCCATAAGCTCTCATGCATATTATTAGCGAAGAAAGGTATTGGTGCTGCAATGTGAATAGCGCGCGCACCGTACGCCTCTTACTGTAAAATGTGACGTAGTCGAGAAAGATCCGTTTGGATGATAAGGCGGCGCGCCACGGTCGATTTTATAACAGCGAGCGCACCGTACGCTTCTTACTGTAAAATGTGACGTAGTCGAGAAAGATCCGTTTGGATGATAAGGCGGCGCGCATTTGGTTTCTACCGGGGGACTTAAAAGTAACTCTTTGGGTTAGGTTGTTACGTCAAACGTCATGTTGTTACATCAAACATCACGTCAAACGTCACATCGTTATGTCAAACATCACGTCAAACGTCACATCGTTATGTCAAACGACACGTCGTTAAACGATCATCAAACGGTTCTACGTATGTTCTCTTTCGTAATATGTCTTCAGAAGAGTACAGACGTCGAATTGAAGAGTTTATTAATGGCATTGGTGAATTAAAGAAAGATATTGCTTTCCATAAAGATAAAAGTGGGGTTATGAAACAAATGGAGAATCTTAGTTTATCTGATAAGAAAGTGACGTGGAGCAGTCTTCACTGGTTGTCTGAAGAGGTCCAAGCCCGTAGACTGCCGCAAACTACTTATCCGTTAAGACGTATTCAACCTACACCATGTTCAACAGAACAGAAAAGGAAATAAAAAATGAAAATAATAATGTTTTCGCAATGTCATGTGTAATATTAGTGGCTGTATTTGTTTTAATTTTAAAAATTATTTTAAAAATTGTAAAACGAAAATTCCAATCTTCATGTAATATAAAAGTTGATGAATATACAGGATGTTTTTCTAATAATACTTATAACAATTTTATATCGTATTGTTTTAAGAAATTAAAAACTTAAAATGGCATAAATTAATTTATAAGTTGATCGACCTAAGTACCAGGTCATGTGGATCAGGTTCATATCAGGAAATTGATGTAAAATAGACTAAGTATATATATGACAAGCGGAATATCGTTAACCTTACTCGCTTCTTTTAACATATACAGAGTGTTGAAAAATTATTGTTCGCAAAGTGAATCAACTAACGTATCGCTGAAAATACATTAACATCCAAGACAAACAAATAGGAATTTTTGTAAATAAATATGACGTATTACGCTGAAGTTATCCGATATTACGGACGGAACAAAAATTAGGAACTCCTTATCTATCAGGATAATTGATGCCTAGTATGCATAGGTACATTGAAAATTTAAACAAAGTATATATATATGACAAGCGGAATATCGTTAACCTTACTCGCTTCTTTTAACATATACAGAGTGTTGAAAAATTATATTTCGGGAATCAACTGATGTTGAAAAGACATTAACGTACAGGACAAGTGACATATCGTTGAAAAACACCAAACATTCTTTCAACAGGGTGTATCGTACAAAGACAAGTGATATATATCATTAAAAAGGGTATCACGTCTCTACAGGGTGTTTCATGAGACTATAAAGAAAAAATCAGGTGACATTCTCCATCTAGTTTTTGTCATGCGTAATATTAGTATCTGTCTTTGCTTTATTCATGTAAAAGTTGATGAATATACAGAATGCACGAAAGACGTATCGTTTGAAAAGCCTTAATATCCAGTATACGAAACATTCTTTTATCAGAGTGAAAAAAAAATGTGAAATATTATGTTATAAAATAGAAAATTGCAATATCCTTGTGAGTGTATATACAAGGTGTTTTTTCAATAAAAACTAATCACTTCAAAATATATTTTCAATAAATCTTCGGTAATACAGTATACGTTAAATAAAAAATGGTTGATGATGATGTCCTTCTGAGTTATTTAACACTCACTGATAAATCCCCATTTTATAACCACCCTGTAGAAATGAAATGCGTTGTGTGAAGTGGAGGAAACAAGCCCGCCCAAGGCCATTATACATTAATCATATATGAAATATTTTCAATGGGAGAGTCTATAATACTTTGTTATGGTCTATGCTTGACAGCATTGTTTTGCTTCAGTAGACCCTCTTCAGGACACGATATTCCAAATAAACTCCAACTAAATGGACCTGCTTCTGCTACATATCACTACTGTTGGATGTCACGTCAAATGT
>CAJUYG010002009.1:0-25585 GCA_910591675.1 Galerucella calmariensis
AGTTAACCAATTGCTCACTAGAGGCAGTTAACAAATAAATTGCGATCACAGTCGCAGTTGCTTCTTGGAGAATACGAAACTCGCGTTTGACAGCGACAATTGTGCAATTATCGGCAAGTTACAGAATAGGCCTGCAGCTCATTCAGAAAGGTTGACAGAATATTTATCTTATTGGAAGCAGAGACAACCTATTTCTGTTAGAGGCTAGGTGTTTGCTTATTTCTCAGTTTCCACATAACAGTCATGGCAGTCATTACGTCTTAAAAGTTAACCGTGACGTCATGGTATTAGGTTCGGTACATAGACAAAATTATATTATATTTCTCTATGGTTCGGTATTTGACGTTTGATTAACGCCAAACGCCATCATATTGATTCGTGATTTTTGAGAACTACGTTTACGTAACTGTCAATGTCGGACATAATCTAGATATCAATACGATTTTCAATTATTTTTTACAATGTGGTTCGAAATATTGCCTAGTTTTGGCATCATAACAGTTTGCATGGCACTTCCCCATGCATCTGCTTATATCCTTAATAATTTAGTAGTTGGAAATAGCTTTAGAAGGAGTATGTATACAATGGAGCACAGACGACAGTATTTAAGGGATAGAAGATTAACTGGAGACCCATATAAAGTACAGGGATTAGAAGCTATACCAGATGCTTAAACGAAGCAATATATATTCCTTCAGATAGGTAGTAAGATCATTTTTGGTAATATGCACATCTTGTCCAAAATATAAGGAGACAATAGTTTTTATTTGACAAGCCACCTAAGCTTTGTTTATTCATAGGCGCTAGATTAGTGCAATTGTTCAAAAGCTATTTACCTGATTAGAATAGAGATGCATCACTAATTTGATGTAATTCATCCATATTACTTATAAGTTTTAAATAACACTACACATTTTCGAAATAATTGTTTCTACTAGTTCACTAACTTTCACCTAATGTACTAAGAACCATATTTCTGTTTCAGATTGTTTAAGAAGATGTTGCAAAATTTTAATGTAGAATGCTGAAAAAATTTTCTGTAATATATAATTTAAAATCTAATTCAATTTTCTATTACACACCAGTATAATCACTATATTCCTAATAGACTCCTTATTAAAATTTTAGATCATTTCATCAAATAACTCATGAACCATTAGAGTTCAAACGTTGAATTTTTCACAGATGATGTCAAACCCTTCATGTGTGAGTTCTACTCGCATTTGGCCAGTTTCTTTTTCTGACATGTTGGAGGTACCTTTCATGAGAATAAACACCTAATCACTAAATCACAGAGGTTCTTATTGGCTTGTAGAGTGCATTTTATGACAATTTTGGAAGAGTAATAAATCAAAATTAGTACTATGAATCAAATAAATATTTATTTCCATTTATTTAAGCCTGGTGTATATTATTCAAATACATTCTAATTTGACCCCTTAAAAATGTATCCACTTCAGTCTTCAACATCATCAATTAGGTATAGGAAAGCATCATTTTCATATGTGGGAAAGTAAAACCTATAATGAAAAAATAGAGCAATCAAGAGTAGTTTATTTAATAATGATAAAGGGCAAGAGGGATGACATGCTTCAATGGTGCATATTTCACTATTATGGGAAGTATAGGATGACATGTCTAATAAAGCACTTGGAAATTATATACTTATACTCACTCGGGTTGATCAAATGTTTTCAATACAGGTATTTTGAAATGACTTTCTTCAATTAAATGTTCTTCTAAATCCACATATGTATTGAATTTCAATTCACAATATAAACATTTGTTTTCATGAATTTGCTTTCTGACATAATTTATTAATTTCACTTTTTGGAAAAAATCTAAATCTTTGGTGATATCTATAAAATTGAAGTCATGATTGCTTTGCATGTGAAGGCATAATGAATTTATATCGGTTTCTCTGACTTTACAAAACAAACATATTATTTGATCTTCTTTTTCATTCCAATCTGAATATTCTTCATCTGTGTTTGCATCTATAAAATAAAAATACAGTATGCGAAAAGTCTATCAAGTCCATTCCATTAACACAAGTACGACAAGGAAAATATGAGAAAAACTTCTTGAAAGAGAGAGAAGAATAATTGTGGGCGTATCTAGTTCAACCCAGGCTGGAAGAATGACGAGAGCTGAATGGATGAACCTCGGATGAACTAGATACGCCCACAATTATTCTTCTCTCTCTTTCAAGCAGTTTTTCTCATATTTTCCTTGTCGTACTTGTGTAAATGGAATGGACTGGATAGACTTTTCACATACTGTATATCAATATGTGTTCAACAGTATGATAACGTTTTTACCTTTTGTTATCGCATATCTATCATCCTCTTTTTGTATTGTTTTCCAAGATTTATTGGGTTCCAGATAATTGACAATGTAAAATCTATCATACTCTCTGTTTTCTGGGTTAATGCGTTTATGTAACTTTTTTCTCATGTGTTCTTTGAGAACATGTCTATCTGTGAATGTTCGTTCACAATATATACATTGAAGATTTGCCATTTTGGATTCTATTGTATTCAGTAATCTATCAACATAGACCAAATTTTGGGGATTGCCTAATTGTAAATTATGTTGAATTGATAAATGCTCTAAATATCCTTGTCGAGAACCTTAAAAAAATCTATTTTATCATAACAATTGCATTTAAGCATTGGTAGATACTTCAGTGGAGAATCCTAGAAAAAACTATATTGTATAATTGATGCTAATTTACCTTCATAACATAGTTTGCACATTAAACAGGATCTAGAGAAACTTTTATCATTTCTTTCATATTCCTGTACCTTTAAGACATACTCCAATTTAAGCTTATGTCTTAATTCCTTATCTTCCTTCAATAAATTTGACATAAGAAAGTATTTTTGATTTGTTGAATCTAAAGTAATAGATGGTATAATCTGTTCTACTGGTGTATTCTTGAATTTTCGTTGCCAATGAACAATGTAGCTAAAATTACAATGATTTAAATTATCATATATTTTTGCGAAGTTAATAAAGTGTAACCTATTACTCACTCATGTAAATTGTCAATATTCTGCACATCTTCAATTACAATATTATGTACATCAAAAATATGTACTAAGAACATAGGTAAGGATACTTGAAGGTTAAACTCATCTTCACAAAGTAAGCATTGGGTGTTAACAGCATTTTGCAGATGATTATAGTTGTCTTCTTCAAAAACTAAAGGTCCAAAAGCTTTAGAACTAATATCTAAAATGAAGTCAATAATTTGTTTGTATGAGTTATTTCTATAACAATATAATATTTACCTGATTTCAGCAAATCCATAGTCTTCTGTTAGTTTAAATAATAGATGCTCCTAAATTAAATTACTATATTCTGCTTGCTGAAATACGGAACCCCTGTTTACTAGATTTATACAACTATTATATATATTTCTCTATGTTTGTTACCATTTGTTACGTCCATGGTCTGTCAACAGGGCTGTCACTAAAAATACTCTACTTCTTCTTTCTACTTTTTATAGGCATATCAAGAAATAACCTTCATCCACAGAAATAAGTGCATTTTTGTCTTTCTAGTATCTTTTAATTAGTGCTGCCAGATACTAAAAGAAAAGGTGATACATTTGATTTATCTCTGCATCTGCCCAAGGCTTTCGAAGGTACAATCAAAATCAACAATGAATGAATAATGAATATAATAATTAATAATCATAACTTCTGGGATATGACCTGTCTGTCTGTTGGTACAGACCACATGTGGAGTGACATTAGTGACAGTGACATTACACATGGATTACATATGTCACTGTCAGTCGTATATCTATGATATCAAGTCAAGATTTTACTATTTTTTACACTTTACAGTACAGCAATTAGATAGGAAAACGAAATTTGATAATGTTCTACTTGAAATTGTGCTAAAACAAGACCATGCAATATTATTTATTGATCTTGTGTATATCAACTTTATTTACATTTTCTGCGGTAATAAAATTTTCATTTATTTTTGTGCACGTATAACACTATGAATATTTTAGGCTCAATCTTATGAAGACAAAAGATGTAAATGCATATGCCCTAGCATTTCGTCTGTGACAAATAAAACAGAATCAAAAAATCATACATCTAGAATTTTATACATTACGAATGTACCTCCAAACAAGTGGTGATTATATTTTATTGCTTTCTATTACTTGTTGGCTTAACCATAAATTACTAGATTTATTTCATCAGAATTTTCTTAATTTTAGTAATTGTGATGGAGTTATCTTGCCTAGAATTGGTCAAGATATTGTAGGAAAAGAACAAGAGTTTTGTCCTAGATGCGATTGTAAATATGAAAACAGGAATACTACTATTATTAAGGTGGTAGTAATCATTGTCATTTGGGTAATCTCAATTTTGGTAATATACATGGCCTTTTTAATAATACTGGATCCCTTGTTGCACAAAAGAATCAAAGGAAATTACCAAGAACATACTAATGAGGAGGTTGGTTTACATATTTCAATCATAATTTTTATTTGTTTATTAACACCAAACATAAGTTGGGTTATAAACAAACTCTTACCCATTATTTATTTTATATTTATTTACAGGAGGTACCATTTTTAGAAAAACAAAAAAATTGTTCAGTAGAATACTCACCAGCACCAAACATAAAAGTAAGAAGCTTCAAGCTTTATTAAAAAAATAACAAAGATTTAATAGAAACATCTTTGATCTAAGCTATTAAGACTTTGTAACAGGTTTAACAGGGAATTTTCACAAAATAAATATTGACTTATTATAATACTTAAACGGAGATTATTTAGAACCTAAAATGGAGATTAGTAATTTTTTGTGTTATTGTAGATTATTTTGTTCAAGAGTGTGTTAAATTGTATTCCTAACAAGTTTTTGATGCGTATACTAGCGCTCTTTATCGTTTTATAGCGATTTTTTTATCTGTTACATCTAAATGCTACTTGTCGAGATTACGGCCACAATCCGTACAGTAAGGTCATCTGTCAAAATGAGTGGATGTAAGTCATTTTATTGTAGTTAAGCTAAGAACTTAACACTTGACCTATACAAATGTGAAGTGTTACTTTTCCCAATATTTGCATTCCGGAACGATAAATCCTCAAGGAACATTAACATTTTTTTGTCTGGAGTGTATTTTTGTTACTTGTAAATTAATGTGATAAATTCATGTTTTTAACTAAAGTGTTGTGTATTAACTTATTGACTTGATTGAATTTTTCATTTCCAGGATGAAGTGGCAGTTGCATCAATGTCGCACAATATGAGTGTTAGAGGGAATGTGCTGAATAGAGTTGGTCACCAACAAGACAAATGGAAACGACAAGTGAAAGAACAGCGTAAAAATATTTATGACCGTCATACTATGTTGAATTAGCTCGTTGTTGTTATAATAATCTAATGAATATTTGTATGTATCTGTATGCTTTAATTGATAATATATGTAAGAGAATAGAGTGCTAGATTGTTCAGAAAAGTAATTAACATGTATATATGATTTAATATTAAAGTATGTTTATTTGGTATGTTTGCATTTTATTATATTTAGAGTAAGTCGTCGTTCGTCCAGCATAATATAATAAATAATAAACTAACCATCGACCATTATAATGGCTAGGGAAACAAGGAAATGCGATCTGTTTATTTTTTTTATTTATACATAATTTACAAACAGGACGAGCCCAAAGCAGTATTCCTAATATTTGTTACAAAACACGTTAAATAAACTTACATTAAGAGTAAAACAGATATTGTAAAACTACAGTATTAATAAATATCGGAAGAAGAAAAAAGAACGAACATTTTAAAACTATGAAAGCATGCCACCATTAACAATGACCCTAATCAGCTTGTCAAAAGTTCTCAGAGAAGAAGAAAAAATATCAACTGTGAAGAGGTCACAACAATATTTATTATAAGCTTTGCAGCAACGTACTACCTAGTAATTTATGCAATCCAAATGATATTGATGACTATTTTATTAGCGTTTTTAAAAAATCCGATAGCTGTTAGGAAAAAATAGATTTTTACACATCTAATAAGTTTCATGATAATTTATTTTCTTCTACTCCTGTTTCACAGAATATTATTCTTGACATTATACAATCCGTCAATCCATAATATCTAATGCAACTGGAAGTGATGGAATTACACTGTATATGATAAAATTATGTCTCCGCAATATTCTAAATCACATCACACATATTGTAAATTGTTGCCTTTTATGTGGATATTTTCCCAAGACTTGGAAAGAGTCTATCATATGTCTAATTCCAAAAACTATCTATCTACAAAAACTATCAGCTTGTTTCCGGTAATATCTAAAATTCATTTTCAATTAAGTGAATTTTTGTTGGATAATCATATCTTGCCAATTGAACAATCTGGCTTCCAAAAGGGCCATATATAGTAGGTACTACAACTGCACTGTTAAATCTGACTGACAATATTATTCGAGCTATTGATAAGAAAATGTGCGTTTTTCTAATTGCTCTGGATTTTTCCAAAGCATTTGATCTAATATTGATCACGATTATTTGTTGTGTGCTAAACTTAAATACTTTGGAATAGAAGGTAATGCAGTGTCATTTTTCAAGTCATATCTATGGAATCGTAACCAACGTGTGCGCGTTCAAAATAACTATTCATCGTCCAAGATCGTAATTTCGGGTGTTCCACAGGGTTCCATTTTGGGCTTAAGCCCGGTTCCGACGGAGCAATTCATCAAGGCAACTTAATTGCAGCAACTTCTCGCCGCAACTCGTCTCCTATCAAAGTTGCATGAGCGTTCACATCATGTTCATACTATTGCAGCAATTTCTTAGGGAAATACTATATTGTTGCCAATATTCAAAATAGTCATAAATTGGGTTCTTATATGATGAATTTTTTTATTAATTTCCTCAACGGGAACATCATAACCATTTTCAAACAAAGCTTTTTTAATCTCATTTATGGAGTCCAATCTTCTGTTTTTTAGTCTGTAATTGATGTGATTTGTTTTATACAGATTTACCTGCGTTTCATAAACTGCTATCAAGTTTTTTGTCGAGTTTCTATCCCAATCCTGACTCATATTCTTATTTATTTAATTTTAATTCTTCAAACACAATCCACAAAAGCAACAGTTTTTTTAGGAGAATAGAGTCTAATCACATAACATGGAGAAATAAATAACATACATTTCATCTACTTATACCAACAGAAGTTTTAGGTTTGCGTAAAAAAAGTCACTAAAAAAGTTACCAAGTTGCTGCAACTTATGGCATAAAATTAGAACCAGTTCTATTTTGGTGCAATTCAATTGCATTGATAAGTTGTACGGTGGAAACACCTAAACTGCATGCAATTTTGTCGCCGCGATCGAGTTGCAGGGACGAAATTGCACCGTCAGAACCGGGCATATACTTCGGATTTGCCCAAAGCTGTAAGTACCAGTTCAATACATCTGTATGCAGATGATACACAACTGTTGCACTACTTTGAGCTTGCTGAAATGCAACGGGCTATGGATGCAGTTAATTCTAACTTGGATATAATACTTCAATTTTCAAAACAACATAACCTAACTATCAATCCGTTGAAAACCACTGCAGTGTTATTTAGTTCTAGAGCTAATACAGAGATAATTAAAAGTCCAGTAATACTTAAATTGGATGGCATAAAAATAGATATATGGCAAAAAATTTAGGCTTATTCATCGATCATGCTATGCAAAATTGCGTGTTCTATACATTAATAAGCACATTTTAAATTTTAAAATGCGCAAAAAACTTTGTGAAACGTTAGTTCTTTCAATTTTAAATTATTGTTTTATTGTATATTACCCATGTTTGGATAATGTTTCTAAAAATCAGGTTCAACATATACCTACAAAATACTTGTTGTAGATTCATCTTTAATTACAAAAAATATGATCATATTTCAGCTTATTTTAAAAAACTCAATTGGTTAAAGATCAATAACTTATTTTGTTTCCATTTTCTAGTTCTCATCTATCGCTTGATGAAAACTATAGAACTCCAGTCTATTTGTATGATAACATTATTTTCCGTAGTTCTATTCATGAGCACAACATTCGACATAACACTATGACAATGAATTACCAAATAATAGCAGTGTCTTCACAGGAGAGCTCTATGCCATACTACAAGCACTGAATTATGCCAAAACTAAAAATTTCACAAAATTTCTTATAATAACAGACTCCCTAAGTTCCATTCAGTCAATCAACCAACTCTACACCACCCATCCATTAGCCTTAGAAATAAAACAAACTATGTCCTATCTCCAGCAATCCAACATCAAAGTAACACTTTTATGGATTCCTTCCCATATTGGCATCCATGGGAACGAAGAGGCCGATCGGCTTGCTCGAGAAGCCATTACCAGTGAAACCGCGAGTGAAGTACAAAATTCAGTGCTACAGGACATAAAAGTGTACGTGAAGTTAAAAGTGCAACAGTTGTGGCAAAATGAGTGGCATGTATCACAATCAAAGTTACGCAATGTTAAAACAACAGTAAAACCTTGGCCCTATACAAATTTTGATAGAGCATCACAAGTAATATTATCAAGACTCCGATTAGGACATACCAACATCACTCATAGTTATATTATTAAAAAAACTGAACCTCCACAGTGTGATCTATGTAGTAGAATGCCCAATTTTCAATCAAGCAAGGATAAAAAATAATATTAGCAATAAATTAGATGTAGTACTCGGTGTAAATTGTAATGTCCAAAATTTAATAACCTATCTCAAAGACATAAATATTTTATCCAAATTGTAATATAGAATAATTATATTGTCGCTAATAACCCTAGAGGTTGATGCGACTGAAAATAAAAAAAAAACTATGACAATGATAAATCATTCTTCCGTCATATTTGAACGTTTTTTTACATACAATTTGGTGAAATTATACGACGACTTCGTTTTATACCTTTAAGCACACGATTAAAAATATGCTGCTTGAAAAACAATCATTCTTGATTTCGACTAACTAATTTACATTAAACTATTTTTTTGTATTCTACATTCAATTTATAATGTTAAATGAAATAATATATATATATTTTTATATTTTTTGTTCATATTTTGTAACCCTTGAAGGTTAAGAGTTAAAGAGTCTAGCTAATCTTCTCCTTCTTGGGGCAAATGTGTTGTACACGTTTGTAAATAAAGACATGCTTTCATTCATTCAGTGGAGAATTTAGATGATAATTGGTATTTACTTGGTTCGTTATGAAGGTATGTTTATTTTTTGTATTTTATGCTGGTACCAAAAATTATGAAGAGCTTACAATAGGTGAGGAATCTATTAAACCATTAAGTAACACATTTAAATATAAATTTTATATCGGCAACAATTCGCCTCTTCTCTATAGGAAGAATGTTAAGGTTCTATCGAACAATTTGTTTATCTGTATAACCTGGAAAACATTTCTTCATTGCAAATCGGATAAACTTATTTTCAACGACGGATAATCTATTTATATGGACATCGTACTACGGATTCCAAATGACCGAAGAGGACATTAATATAGGTACGCTAGGTACTAACATAAGCCATATATAAGGAGCGAAGGGTTTGTATATTTTTGTTGTTTGAACAAACTTTAAATCATTATTTTAACATTTTATTAGATATAACAATTGCGTTAATTTCAATTAGAGGAACATCTGTATTTTAGAGCCAATCATTTTCAATTATCTTCCTAAACAAAAATTTAAATTTATTTGTTGCTATTGGGTGTAAATCACTAGGTTGGAGTTCGTCGACTTTGGAAAATTCTGCTTTTTCTCCTTTTTTATAATATATAACCATAAAGTTCATTATCATCATTTGGGAAAATGTCGAAATAATAGCGGCTCGAGTTTTTTCCATAAATTTGTCAAAATCATATGGTGAGACGTCACATTTATATTGCTCTAAAGTTTTAATGAGGCAATCGTGATAAAACATTAGTAAATAATCGAAATGGTTTTCAAGCGTTGGTAAATCTACACTGCTTAAAAGGAAAAATACCAAATCCAAAGTTGGATCATCTAGGTTATATATTTGGAAGTCTACGAATTTATTTTTTATAATCTGCCCATCTTTAGTGAGTTGCATGGTATTGTTAAGCCACATATCATTATGACTTAAAGTCAAAAAGGGTGAGCTATAATCGGGTTCGGCTTGGAATCTTATTGAAAAATCTTCTTCCATATCAGTCACTAATTTTTCCAATTTTGAAATATGATTTCTAAGAAATGGATCTTCATTGGCTATAAGTCGCAAAAAATTTATCGGACTTAGTGGTTGCGGTTTTTCTTTATCACCAGCAGGTGGTGGAGGAGGTTTACAACTTTTTGCAATTGTTTTCTGGAACAGCTCAAAATCCAGTATTTTCATAGCTAAAGGCACAGCGTGGAAAGTGGCAAGATCGGACAATATGAATTTAGCGCCATCTAAATCAAAGCCTTTATGTCTGTCAGCGTTTTTGTATCCTAAAATAAGAATAAATATAGAAAATAAAAGAGTGAAACGCATTTTTTACGACAGATTGAATGATGAAAAAGATGCTTTAATAAACAATTTTGGTATAGGCAAGCAAACATACATTGGAGGTACTTTTTTGCCAGCGGCGGCTCCTCGAAGGAGGCTAAGGAGGTTCAGCCTCCTCAACAATTTATCTAGCAAATAGCACCAGAAATATTTTGTTGATTATTCTTCATTTTATTTCCCGTTTATCCAAATTTTTTTAATTTCATTATCAATTCCCCGTTTTCACTACTTATTTTAGAATCTGACAACAGTGCTCTGAGGCTAGATTCCACAAGCATCTCTCTGGAAACAAGTGTTACTCAACACAGTTGCCATTTTTTCTACCAGCCCAATTGCTAATACCGTAAAATACGCAAAAATGGCAACACTCTCTGTGGGCTAGCCTTTCGTAATTGCGATGATATACGAAGTACGAACCACGAATACGAGCGTGGGTTCGCGGGTTTGTTTTGTTTTATATGATTAGCGGGAATAATTAAGTGACGCCACGCGAAGTAAGGTTAGAATAATTAGTCTATTTGGAAAATTATTTAAATTTAAAATGAGCTCTTGTGCTATAGTGATTTAGTTGCTGTACTGAGCTTCTAGAAAATCTATTTAGTGGATTAACATATATGATAAAAAAGTGTTTTTTTATAAAATAAACGGCCCCTTCCGGATTTGAAGGGATTAGTGTTAACAGGTAAGTATCAAAATCGATCATTTAACACTGACAATTATAAAAAATATTCATGGTTAGGTTAGGATCTGAGGTACACAATAAATTGTATTGTTGGAATTGTTTACTCTTTACAACTGATAATTTTTCATGTTGGGGGCGCTTGAGTTATACCTAATGATTTAAAAAATTTATCTCGTGGTCTAGACAGACATGAAAAATCCCAGGAACATATTATTATATTAAGTATTGAGTTTAAATTAACCGGTAAACAAAATATTGTTAATGTGATTGACTCTGCTCGTACAAGCGGAACAGAAAATCATAACCATATAGTTAAAGACATCCGCGATGTTTTAAAAAAATATTTGATTTCTTGTTGTATTTATGATTCCAAGATTTGGCTTTTAAAGGGCACGATGAAGCTGAAAATTCAGTTAACAAAGGTAATTTTAGAGAGTTGGTAGCTGGTACGGCCGATGCGCGAAGGTTAAATTAATTGGCTGCATAAAGTATATTTTTACAAAAACGTTTCATATCTAGCCTCCTCTTTCAAAAAGTTCACGAGCCGCCACTGTTTTTTGCCAATACCTCTGTCAAATCTCAAACAGTCCGACTTCAGTAGGTACCGCTTTTTGGTCCGTCAAATACACAAAACATTAACCTACGTTTGTGGTCAAATACATTTAGGTATCAATCGATATCGTTTCGAAAAACGAAGACATGAAGCTAATTAACTTTGGTACCCTTTTTAGGTCTATCAAATCAAATTGCTTTTCATTCGTAAATAAACAGAGTTATCGGAAAGAAATGTATTTTTGGCAAGTACCCTGAATTTCGTCAATTATTTTCCCTTTTTTTTGTCTATATAGTATACTTAATTGTGTGCGAACTTAAAGTTGTTGGCTCTTTGTTCGACTGTAATTCGATACGATACCGTCATAGTCCGCAATATAACTTAAAAGGGATATACGATTAGATAGCTGCATTAAAAAAATTACGTCCACTATTATTATAATGGTATGGAAATGGTATGGAGTACCTATCCAACGATTATACAGTATAATCGTTGTGGAGTACCTACCATAGATAAAGTACCTACGTAAGTGAATGTCAATTACTTCAATCAGTTGTACCAACTGAGAACCAAACTATTTCGCCTGTAATTGGTACTTGGTGTTATAGTTTATCTCAAAGTATATCGTCTTCGCTTTTGCCGGCAATAATAAAATTAATGGGCCAATTTCAATAAAATCATATGGCCAATAGCTGCTGTAGAAGAGATCACCAGTGGCGGACGAATTAAAATTATTTTAAAAATGATCAAATAAATATAACTCTTGCCTTGTCACTCGAGTGCTGTTGGGTTTAATTTCAGGTAAAATTCTTTTGAGAAGGTTGTAAATGGTCGTATTTAGATGAATAAGAAGTGAAGATATATTTTGAGACAAAGAATACATCATACCAGTGACGTACTGATGTAGGGCCCTTAGGATCTGCCAATTGGTTAACCAAAAACCCTATCAACAAAGCGGGCCGAAATCGCTTTTTTCACCTACCTTGCTGAAAATATAATCATTTGATCAGCAAAGGGCGGAATAAAGTAAATTGAATTTATTACATATAGTAAGAATTATTTAACCCAGCAACTGTAATGTTTTATTTACCTTTTGCAACCAAATTTTCCATAATAATCACGGCATTTTCATCGGGTTCATCTTTATCTTCCAAATTTAATCTAGCTGCAATCAATGTTGGAAACAAGTCCTTGTCTTGTAGCCCTTTTTCCTTAGTAAATTGTTGTATCGCCGGAATAACATCTGTGTAGAAAGCAATTTCTTTTTTGAAAATTGGAATGCTATAATCTGGCGGTATTTCTGAATTTGTCACTACAGATTTTGCAACATGATGTTCAATACTTTCAGCACCGTTTTTGTCTCTAGTAGTTACATCTAGTTTCAACATATCACTCAAGTAATTTTCCCCAGGAGCTGTTAAATAGGTTAATTTTTTATCCACAATTTCTACATCATCACCATAGAATTTTTTCAGTAATATATCCAAGTCTTTTATTTTATCACTTTCCATTTCTATAAACTGTAACTATAGATAAAAACAATTGAAACTAATGTTAATACATCATAAAATTAATTTATATACTAACTGATACTAATGTATATTGTGTGTTATCTAAACTGATTGTGTGGCTTAATATTTAAAGTGGCTAATATAAAATAATTCACATCATTCATTTATTATTGGTGTAGGTACTTGGAGTAATGACTTTCTTAAGAATCATTATGACCATACATAAATAAAAATAATTTTTAAAAAAATATTTATTTTATTAGATACATTTTTCCCTCGGGAGCAAGTTTTTTACCAAAAACAATAGATATTTATTTGTATTTGATTATTTTAATAGAATTTTGAATTTTTAAGTTTGAAAATATACCTTTTTTTTATTTTAGCTTAACGTGCCTCAATAGCGCTGGTCATTGGCACAGAAAAAATAAATACAGATATTTATACATAATTATTACCAATATTTAAATGAGATTTTACAGTATAGGTTAGTAGCTTTCAGGAACTGTAAGACTTTCTTGATTTCGGTAGGGCAGCGGAGAATTTCCTTGAGGTTAGGCCTTAGATCAAGTTGTTCATATGAAGCAGAAAATTGTTTGCAGTCCGTCAGTATGTGCTTAACAGTCACAACATCATTACAGCTATGGCAAACGGCAAACGAATACATTTTTCAATATACCCCGTATATGTTTTATTTCAATTTGAAATTGTTTATTATGATTCACCCTGTACGAAATTCATTTTTAATATTTAATTTAATAGCGTTTCCAACTGAAAGAGTATTTTTGGTAAGACTGGTACAATCATATGGTTAATTATTATTGTGATAAATTCATGTTCTTATCAAATTGGTTGTTGACTTGATTGAATTTTTCATTTCCAGGATGAAGTGGCAGTTGCATCAATGTCGCACAATATGAGTGTTAGAGGGAATGTGCTGAATAGAGTTGGTCACCAACAAGACAAATGGAAACGACAAGTGAAAGAACAGCGTAAAATTATTTACCTACGACCCCCCCTGTAATCAGTCAATAACACACAGTCGGTATCAATGTAATGACAGCTATTACGCACTGTAAAAAAACGCACAGCTGTAAAGTAAATCGCACGGCTTCCCTAGCAACATCTTAGCAACTGTCAATAGACGTCTCCATTTTATTCAAAATTTACTATTTGAAAACATTAGATATGGCCACGTTTAACTGTGAAAAGCACAAAGGGCTATGTATATGTATTGATTATAATTGAAAAATGGACTTTCGATTATCAACAATATAATAATAATGATTAAACGTTAGTTCTTTACTGTGCTTCTTTCATTGGTAATAGAGTAATAGAGATGGAGTTTACCAAGCACCTCTAATTATGTAACTGTTATTTCTTATGCTTCTTATGAAAAATACAAGTACAAGTAGGTCGTAGGTAAAGTATAGTACGTAACTCGTGTTGTAAAGCATTTTACGCACTCACGGAATTACTTTTCCATTCGTGCGTAAAATGCTCCTTACCACACACGTTACGTAATATACTATTATGACCGTCATACTATGTTGAATTAGCTCGTTGTTGTTAATAGTCGAATGAATATTTGTATGTATTTTGATAATATACAGTGTGGAAACCACTTATGGAATAAAATTCTTTATGTCATTATTTTAGAAAATTATAAAAAATGCCGAGACACGTCAACTTTTGAATTGAGTTGTGCGTTATGTAAACATAAATTTAAATGTACTGGGTGATTCACGCAAGTATGCCATAGTCGGTGTTGACAGTTTATACTGAAAAGGTAAAATCTTTGTCAAACACTCTTTTCTTGTCGACATAACAATGAAATATTTAACTGAGACTCACCGAATTGAGATTTTAATGATGATCGGGTACGGGGATAACTGCAGAAGTCAAGTTGAAGTGGCAAACTTATTTAATCACAGGTAGGTATCCCGACTTGCCTAATCTTTCACAAAGTACTCTGTCTAAAATTCATGCACAGTCCAGAGAACTTGAACATGTCAAACCATTGAAAAGAAAACCACACTTCGTTGAAGATGATGTGAAAGTGGATATTTTGTTAAGTGTCGAAGAGAATCCAACTTCAAGTACACGTCAAATTGCCCGTGAAAATAATGTTAGTCATACAACTGTTCTAAGATGTCTTCATAAAGAAAAACTTCATCCCTACAAATTAACTTTTGTGCAGGAGTTAACAGAAGACGATCCAGATCGTAGAATGGATTTCTGCGGAAGATTGATGAATAAGCTGAACAGAAATGAGATAGGTCTTATGGTACCATTCTTTTTTCTGACGAATCAACATTCACTTTGAATGGAGAGGTAAACCGACAGAACTGTAGATATTGGTCAGCAGAGAATCCTAATTGGATGCGTGAGACACATACTCAGTACCCTCAAAAGCTGAACGCGAGAAGTAACCTGCCTTGTCTGGCGACTAGGAACTTCAAAGTTAATTCTGGCTAACAAGTCGGGACATTTGATTTAAAAATATAGTATTTTGAACAATAAAATTCATGTCATGCTGATCTCGCCGTTGCTTGAAAGTGGTGATATTTAAATTTTGCTGGATGGCTTCATAGTCTAAGTATCAACCCATTTTGAATGCTACGTGTCTAAGGAATCTGTGCTGAACGCTTTCGATTTTGTCAATATAAAATAGATATCACCGTACACTAACTACCGACAAGTAAATTCACTTGCGTCGGAACGTTTGAAAATTTTGGTACATCTTCTCTCTGGCGCCTTACACGTCTCTTATCATAATACTCAACAGATTCTCGAGTTAAACTAGCCAGAACTCGCCAGACGATAGGAGGGGTAAAGAAATTTTCGTTAATCCATAAATCGACGAAGTGAATTTACTTGTAGGTAGTTAGTGTACGGTGTAGATATTGTGGAGACCATACTGAAGCGCAGTATTCCAAGTGGGGTCTGACTAACGAACAGTAAAGCACTTTTAAAGGATTTATACTAGTAAAATCAACGGTAATACTGAGTAGACTCAGAGACTTATTATTATAACAATAGTTTTAATATGTTCCTGAAAACTCAGTGTGGTATCCAACAATATCCCTGAGTCCTTAACAATATTTCGAGATTCCAGAACCACATTGTTAAGAGTATAGTCATACAATATTGGTGGGTTAGTTCGGTGAAACCTCATAATATGGCATTTTCTTGTATTAAGCTCCATTCCATTACTTATACACCAATTATGCAGCATATTCAAATCGGACTTCAGATTTTCAGCTTCCATACTAGACTTTATTACAGAAAAAAACTTTAAATCGTCGGCAAACATAAGCACTATTCCATAGTGAAAACTACTAATAATATCATTTATAAACAAATTACACAACAAAGGCCCCAAGTGAGAACCCTGGGGTACACTAGAAAGAACAGAGATCTCATTCGATAAACAATGATTAACACGTAGGTACTATTTGTTTCCTATTCGTGAGATAATCCTTAATCCAATTTAACAATTGTCCTACAATACCATAATTTTCAAGTTTGGCTATTAGGAGCTCATGATTAACTCTGTCGAAGGCTTTGGAGAAGTCAGTGTAAATAGCATCTATTTGGCAACCATTCTCCAAGTGACTAATATTGGCTATGGAAACAAGAAAATGCGATCTGCTCTTTGAAAAAAACTTTAGATCATTATTTTAACATTTTATTATATAATAACAATTTCAATTAGAGGAACATCTGTATTTTAGAGCCAATCATTTTCAATTATCTTCCTAAACAAAAATTTAAATTTCTTCATTGCTATTGGGTGTAAATCACTAGGTTTGAGCTCGTCGACTTTGGAAAAGTCTGCTTTTTCTCCTTTTTTATAATATATAACCATAAAATTCATTATCATTATTTGGGAAAACGTCGAAATAATCGCGGCCTCAGCTTTTTTCATAAATTTGTCATAACCATAAGGTGAGACGTCACATTTACATTGCTCTAAAGTTTTAATGAAGCATTCGTGATGAAACATTAGTAAATAATCGAAATGGTTTTCAAGCGTTGGTAAATCTACACTGCTTAAAAGGAAAAATACCAAATCCAAAGTTGGATCATCTAGGTTATATATTTGGAAGTCTACGAATTTATTTTTTATAATCTGCCCATCTTTAGTGAGTTGCATGGTATTGTTAAGCCACATATAATTATGACTTAAAGTCAAAAAAGGTGAGCTATAATCGGGTTCGGCATTGATTCTTATTAAAAAATCTTCTTCCATATCTGTCCCTAATTTTTCCAATTTTGAAATATGATGTCTAAAAAATGGATCTTCTTGAGCTATAAGTCACAAAGCTGTTTTTCACCAGATGGAGGAGGAGGCTTACAGCTTTTCGCAATTATTTTCTGGAACAGCTCAAAATCCAGTATTTTTATAGCCACAGGCACAGCGTGGAAAGTGGCAAGATCGGACAATATGAATTTAGCGCCATCTAAATCGAAACCTTTATGTCTGTCAGTGTTTTTGTATCCTAAAATAAGAATAAATAGAAAATAAAACAGTGAAAACTGAAAGATGGCGAAAAGGATGATCTCTGTAATTAACTAAGCGTGAACTGTTTCACAGTAAGGGGCATCTACCGAATTCGACCTTGCACAATTATGCTTTGTATATTTTTTTGTTTCCCTACGTCCTCACGTTTAAGTTCACATAACGAAAATTTTATTAGAAATATGAAAGCTCCGCAACATGCAGGTAGCCAAGTGGTCCAAGCGGATTTTGGTTCACGTACTACTCTATAAGCTTCGTCAGTACTGAACTGGGAGACCGCCGAGACCGGCGAGCGTTGTATCAACAATGGAACGGCACGCAACTACCTAAGCAGAGAGACAATGTCAGTCATAGAAGGATAGAAAAGCGAGAGATGGATTTTTATCCTATATTTTAGTGGTAGCAACCGAATTTCAATAAGGAATTGTACGGTCATAAGTAATTTGAGGATTCTGAGATTTTTATATAGTATTCATAAAGCTTCAAATTAGACTTCTTATCAATTAGTTTTTCCATTTAATCCATATTTAATTCTTTACAAGGGCTCAAACTTTGCTTAATATGTGTAATTACCTCATGATTCGTATTTTTTTCAACAAAATTTGGTTAGCATTTCAAAGTTTTTATTCGATGAAACTTCTAAGTTCAACATTAATCTACATGATATATTTTTTTCTTAATTTTCAATACATCCATTACCTCAAGTACTCTTTGCCAAAAATACTTCGATATTTTGTCAAATCGCTGCCGATAGATTCCCCTTATTTCACATCAAATACATGTTTTTTTTTACCCTCTATAAATAGGCTATCAATATTTTTGGAAAATATTTCTGGAGTTAGTCTTAATACCAAAGAGTTTATCTACAATTTGGCGAAGACAAAATTGAAATCGATGGGAAGTTAGGAAAGTTCTTGGACAACGAACTTCATCAAAATTTTCGGTGGCCGAGTTTTTTTGCTGGTGAGTGAAGTATGAAATTATTTTTCTATATCTATTGGTCTTTCAGGTCTATCAAATAATATACCGAGATCTGTAGCACGGTTATTGAAATTGGTAGCTTTCTATCATTTTCTTTCTTTTCATTCGTAAATAAAGAGTCATAGCATTGGAACGAATAGTATTTTTGGCCAATACTCTAAAATTCCTTTTTTCTTTTTTTGCCTATGAAGTACCTAATAATGGAATGGAATGGAATGCGTAAATGTCAATTCCATCAATCAGCTGTACCAACTGAGAGCTTGAGAACCAAACGATTTCGCCTGTAATTGGTAGAAAAACTTGGCCTCACATCATACCAGAATCCTTAGGACCTACCAATTGGTTAATCAATTAAAGTCCCTATACCAATAAAGCGAGCCGAAAATTATTACAGAATATGGTTAATAATAAATAGTATAAGAATTATTTAACCCAGCAACTATTATAGATATTCGTTTATTTACCTTTTGCAATTAAATTCTCCATAATTATCACGGAATTCTCATCAGGTTTATCACTATCTTATAAATTTAATCTTGCTGCAATCGTTTGTGGAAACAAGTCATTGTCTTGTAACCCTTTTTCCTTAGTAAATTGTTGAATCGCCGGAACAACATCTTTGTAGAAAGCAATTTCTTTTTCAAAAGTTTTGGATGCTATAATCTGGTGTTACATCTGGATCTGTCACTACACATTTTGCAACATAGTTTCCAATACTTTCAGCACCGTTTTTGTTTCTTGTAGTTACATCTAGTTTCAACATATCACTCAAGTAATTTTCCCCAGGAGCTGTTAAATAGGTTAATTTTTTATCCACAATTTCTACATCATCACCATGAAATTTTTTTAGTAATTTATCCAAACCTTTTATTCTATCACTATCCATTTTTAAACTTATAACTTATGTAATGTGTGTTATCCAAATGATACTTATAATATTTAGAGGGGCTAATCTATTATAATTCTCATCATTTATTTATTATTATTTATTCCTAGGTACTTAGTGTAATGATTTTCTTGAAAATCGTTATGACTACACACATATAAATCGAAATAATTTTATTTTTTTTATCTATTTTATTAGATAAATTTTTCTCAAAGAAGCAGGTACTTTAATAAGAAAAATACAGATATTTATTTGTATTTGATTATTTTAATACAATTTTGAATGTTTCAATCTGAAAATATAAATTTATTTATGTAATATTATCTATTAAATGAAATTTTATTGATATATCCTGTATATGTTTTATTTTCATTTGAAATTAATTATTATGATTCACCCTGCATAAAATTTTTCATTTAATCTAATGTATAATTGTATACAGGGTGTTTCATTGGGAAAGGGCATAACTTCAACTGTAGAAGGAATCACTTTGGTTCTTCCAAAAACCTATATTTAATGTTCCTTCTGCACTTTATAACCGACATACAGGGTGTTTTATAAATTTATCCTATTTCTTTCGTATCTCATAACTTCCGAGTTACCATGTAGATTGTTTTGAAATTTGGTACACGTAATAACCATTACCTAGACTCCATCAAAAGCATCCCCGAAAAGATAATGCAGGTCCGGCTTAACAAAAAATTTCAAAACTCGTCTTTCCTAAAAACAACACCCTGTATATAGATTTTTTTTTAAATTGCTTTTTATAATTTGAAAGAGTATGAAAAATCGAATCTATATATTCCCTTTTTATTTTTCTGCAGACAATTTTACTACCGAAAATTTACCGTCAAAGTAATAATTTCTGCACTTTATGGGGGTTAACAATGGTATCGGAGAGGTTTTTTTTTATTTTTTAGGTTGAAATGAAATCTATTTAATGCATCTAGAGAAGCATCCAAGAAATTCAATTGAGTTTGTATGTTTACGAGTACGGACCACTAAAAAATGTGATTACAAGGCCGTACTCTATGGCCGTACTTAGAAATAGTTTTCAAGCGTAGGCAAATCTACACTGCTCAAAAGAAATAATACCAAAACCAAAGTTGGATCATCTAGGGTATATATTTGGAAGTCTACAAATTTATTTTTTATAATCTGCCTCTCCTTGGTGAGTTGCATGGTATGTTAAGCCACATATCATTATGACTTAGAGTCAAAAAAGGGTGAGCTATAATCGGATTCGACTTGAAATCTTATTTTCATCTCCTCATCCATATCTGTCACTAATTTTTCCAATTTTGGAATATGATTTCTAAAAAAAGGATCTTTTTTGGCTATAAGTCGCAAAAAATTTATCGGATTTAGTAGTTTAACTTTTTCTTTATCACTATGTTCTTGAGGAGAAGGTGGTGGAGGTCGTTTACAGCTTTTTGCAATTGTTTTCTGGAACAGCTCAAAATCCAGTATTTTCATAGCTAAAGGCACAGCGTGGAAAGTGGCAAGATCGGACAATATGAATTTAGCACCATCTAAATCGAAACTCTTATGTCAGTCAGCGTTTTCGTATCCTGAAATAAGAATAAATAGAATACATATAAAAAAGTGAAAATCATTTTTTACGACCAAATGAATAATGGAAAATATGCTTTAATAATAATATATTCTTCAACGAGTGCAGAATGATGGCTATTATTAACGTGGATGAAGTTTCCAAAACGAAGGAGCGCAGCGAGTGAGTTTTGGAATCACCCAAGTGAATAATAGCCATTCTACACAAGTAAAAAACTATACTTTCTCCACGACTAAAAAGAAAAATTGAGAAAATCTAATTAAAAATTATATATTCGACAGCTTTTTTATCCGTACAGTTTTTTTTCGTACGAGTATGAATAAAGGCCACTTTCCATAGAACTAGACAGTGTGATATATGTCGCTTTCCTATGTGATCGTAGGAAAACTACTATATTATATCAATAGAAGTGGAAAAGTTGTGTATTTTTTTCAAGTTGATAATATTAATCTATTTATTATTCGCCTCACTTCTATATGGACAAAAAAATTATAACGTCACAACTGCTAGCAGATCATTATATCGGCTAGGGGATCAAGGAAATGCATTCTGCCGTTTGAAAAAACTTTAAGCCATTGTTTTAACATTTTATTAGATATAACAATCGGGTTCATTTCAATTATACATAGGAACATCTGTATTTTAGAACCAATCATTTTCAATTATCATTCTAAATAAAAGTAAAAATTTATTTTTAGCTATTGGGTGTACATCACTAGGTTTGAGATCGTCGTAGTTTATAAAGTCTGATTTTTCTCCTTTTTTACCATAAATGGCCCTAAAACTCATCATAATGATTTGGAAAAACGTCTTAATAACTGCGTCATGAGCTTTTTTCATAAATTTGTCATAAGCATAAGGTGAGACGTCACATTTATATTGTTCTAAAGTTTTAATGAAGCATTCGTGATAAAACATAAGTAAATAATCGAAATGATTTTCAAGTGTAGGTATATCTACGCTGCTGAAAAGGAAAAATATCAAATCCAAAGTTGGCTCTTCTATGGAACACATTTGGAAGTCTACAAATTTACTTTTAATAATCTGCTCGTCCTTATTAGTGAGTTGCATGGTGTTGTTAAGCCACATATCGTTATGACTTAAAGTCAAAAAAGGTGAGCTATAATCGGGTTGGCCATGGAATCTTTTTTTCATCTCTTCGTCCGATTGTTTTACTAATTTTTCCAATTTTGGAATATGATTTCTACATAATGGATCTTCTTTTGCTATAAGCCGCAAAAGACTTATCGGATTTGGGTGTTTCATTTTTTCTTTACCCCCATGTTCTTTTGGAGGATGTGGTGGAGGTCCTTTACAGTTATCTACAATTTTTTTCTGGAACAACTCGAAATTCAGTATTTTCATAGCCACAGGCACAGCGTGGAAAGTGGCAAGATCGGACAATAAGAATTTAGCGCCTTCTAAATCGAAACTTTTATGTCTGTCAAAGTTTTTGTATCCTAAAAAAAAACAGATAGAATATAATAAGTGTAACACATTCTAGTATAGTTTACTAGGATTGTGATCCAGTCAAGCTCATGCTCCGGCTTACCAAAGTTCATACCAACCAAAGCGGGCCGAAATATGACTATTCACTTCAATATTGTTATTGTGTTTAAAATAATAAACGTTTTTTTTAATACTTTTTTAGTAACTTTTAAATCGTCTAGATTTGTAACAAAACATTTCTGAATTATTGGAAAATTTTTTGCCCACTAAAATAAAGCAATTAGAAATTAGTACCTACAGAATATGGTTAATAATAAATAGTATATAATTTACAAAAATTATTTAACCCAGCAACTATTATAGATATTCTTTTATTTACCTTTTGCAACTAAATTTTCCATAATTATCACGGCATTGTCATCAGGCTCATCACTATCTTCTAAATTTAATCTTGCTGCAACTAATTTTGGAAACAAGTCCTTGTCTTGAATCCCTTGGTCCTTAGTAAATTGTTGTATCGCTGGAATAACTTCTTTGTAGAAAGCAATTTCGTTTCTAAAAGTTGTAACGCTCAAATCTGGCGGTAAATCTGGGATTGCCAATACACATTTTGCAACATGGTGATCAATACTTTCAGTTCCATTTTTGTTTCTAATAGTTACATCTAGTCTCAACATATCACTCAAGTAATTTTCCCCAGGAGCTGTTAAATAGGTTAATTTTTTATCCAAAATTTCTACATCATCGCCATAAAATTTTTTTAGTAATTTATCCAAGCCTTTTATTTTATCACTTTCCATTTCTATAAACTGTAACAATAGATAAAACAATTAAAACTAAAATGAATACACCATAAAATTGATTTATATATTTATGTAATGTGTGTTATCTAAGCTGATTGAGTCATGTGTGTTACTTGAAATTATTTAGATTGGCTAATCTACAATTCTCATTATTTATTTATTATTAATACCTACTTAATTAAATTATATTTAATCATTTGAAATTCAAGTAAAAATATCCAGATGTTTTTTTTATTTGAAATTTTACAAAAGTAGCCCGTAACATAATAAAAAGTATTTATTAAATAAGCAAGATTTGTTTGCAAGTAGGTCTACAGGTGTTACTAAAATCATTATTTTTGAAACAAATCTTTAGAAATATATCCTGTAACAATCAAATTTGCTTACCATTAGTTACGTTTTCATGACACACCTAAACTAAATTTGTTTTCTCTTAAAAATTATTAATATATTATGTACCTACCTACCTTTATATGTATTTGTGATGAATAGCTAGGTATTAGTGAATTACGAAAAATTCAAGGTAATTCCTAGTTATTTAGCAGCGGCACCTAATTTTATAAAATACATTCAATTATTTACTGTATTTTGTAAACTTGAATTTATTTCAAACAAAATAAAATGAATAAAAAACCATAAAAATGTGCTCATTCTATGCATTCAATGCTATACATGAATATCTGTAGAATGATATTCAAGTTATGATCCAACCAAGGTTATTATTTATTCTATACTTATGATACGAGGACTGTTCAAATAAAACATTTTCCAGAAGTCAAGGTCATTTTTAATTAACGGTTTTAAAAAGACTTCCATCGCGGATATCAATAATGAGAGTAAAGGGTTATAGTGTAGTGTGAGTCTTGTGTCGAGTATCTAACTAAAGTAAGTATAATCATTATTAATATATTAATAAGACGATAATAACAATCAAAACTATATTTTCAAATATAGGTATACTACCTATACATGAACAGCACGTTAGCTTTTTTATAGTCAAGCGTGGCATTATCGAATGATTTCGACCCAATTGCTTTCATAGCTTCGGATATTTTTGTCAAACTATATAGGTATTAACTTGACTTTAATGAATTTTTTATTTCCAGGATGAAGTATAAGTAGTGTCACACAATATGAGTGTTAGAGGGAATGTGCTAAATAGACTTGGTCACCAACAAGACAAGACATCTCCTAAAAATCTTTTGTCTACGACCACCTTTAAAATTAATCATTTACGAACCAAAAAAAATTTGTGAAATCATACATTATACATACGTTGAAAAGCGTGCGTAAATGAACAACGGTTTTTATATGGGACTTTCATTATAACACCCAAAAGGGTGCGTAAATGACCAATGCTTTTTAAATGAGGTTTTCATTTTAACACTCTTTTTTAGCCACGTAATGATCGAGTTGCCTTGAAGTTAGTCGTTTGAGGTATAAACTTTTGTGCCTGTAGTAAATTTGACAGAAGTGTCAGACATAGTGAAAAATATTTTCTGTTATATATTTAAAATTTTATAATTACACTTATTTTCGTTGGCAGAACCTCGAGAAGAATACATTTCTTCGGATTGCACACCACCTCAAATTAGAATTCGTTGTATACATATACGAGTATGTTTGCTTATAGAAAATTTATTTTTATGTTTTTTAACCCCTTCAGAGCAAATTTTTTTATTTTTTCTTCATGTGGTCGTAGATAATGCTTTGTATGGCACTTGTGCGTGAAGTACTTTTGCGCACTCGATGCGAAAAAGGCACTCGCTACGTTCATGCCTTGCATTTTCGCAACTCGTGCGCAAAAGTATAAGTTCACGCACTTGTATCATAAATAACTATTTTAGGTCCAAAACGCTTTGAAACGTATACGTCTTCCATTCGCAACTTTTAGACCTCGTGAGGATGATTTTACTTATTCCAAAACATATGGAAATAGTATATTAAGTATCGAGAACGGTAAGGGTCGTTTACCGGTCGACGGCAATGTTTTTACTTACCGACGTCTGAACGGTGAGTAAATCACTTACCGACGTGTTAGATTTAGAAACCAGT
>CAJUYG010002009.1:25985-43219 GCA_910591675.1 Galerucella calmariensis
TTATTGCTTGGAAACTGTTCGGCAACGGATAAATGTGAACGCCGCCGGATATTTCTATTAAAGAATATTTTTTATGTCGGATTGTTCGGTTCGGCGCCGGAACTGTGACGTGACGGGACTGATGTGTTTGAATCGACCCTTAATATAACACGTCGGTAATCGAAATATTTACCGTTCAGACGTCTGAGGGTAATACCACAGATTGTAGGGTAATCTGTGGTAATACCTACCGGTCTCCAGCAAACATTGCTGTCGACCGATTATTTTTTTCACTTGTCAAAATCTGACATTTTGGTGGTTTTAACCAATAGCAATACATTATTCTAGCCAATCATTCGGTATTATACTGATAATTATGCTTCCTCATCGATAAAACCTTGTTTACATCGAAACGTCAAAATTTTACTTTAAATTTGTCATTATTGACAACTAAAAGTGCTTCGAAGTTTATTGAAAAATGAACACAAACCAATTGAGTGCCATCACCCAAGAGAATATTGAACATTCAGGTATTACAAAATTTTAAATTGTTGAAAAAAATAATCTTCCCAAATACAACTCGCTCTTCAAATTTTATCACACAATTTTTTAATTTCATCACTTAAACTTGTTTATTTAAGGCAAAAACATTCAACCAAACCGAATTTAGATAAAATCCCTCGTCCTAACGGACTCGTGATTTTATCAATCGGTTTGTTTTCATATTTTTGCCAAATAAACAAGTTTTCGTGGAAAAGAAAAAAATATCGATAAAATTTGAAGCACTCGTGGTATTACCTTTGATAAACAACCCTTACCGTTCCTAATAGTTAATATACTATTATTGAATATTTTAGAATAAACAAGCTACAAAACAAATTGATTTTGAATAGTGAATTTCAAATAATGTTTTAGTCCACATTTCAAGAGTGAATTCCAGATAAAAGAATTTAATGTTTTCATTTGCTTGCTTTAATATTTATAAACATATTATATTATATAATTTTGTTACTGTGCGGGAGACCATTATTTCGGGTAGGGAAAAAACTTTAAACCATTATTTTAACATTTTATTATATAATAACAATTGCGGTAATTTAAATTAGAAGAACATATTTATTTTAGAACCAATCATTTTCAATTATCTTCCTAAACAAAAATTTAAATTTATTTCTAGCGATTGGGTGTACATCACTAGGTTTGAGTTCGTCGACTTTTGAAAAGTTTGATTTTTCTCCTTTTTTATAATAAATAACCATAAAATTCATCATCGTTATTTGGGAAAATGTCGAAATAGTCGCGTCATGAGCTTTTTTCATAAATTTGTCATAAGCATAAGGTTTGACGTCACATTTACATTGTTCTAAAGTTTTAATGAAGCATTCGTGATAAAACATGAGTAAATAATCGAAATGGTTTTCCAGCGTAGGTAAATCCACACTGCTGAAAAGGAAAAATATCAAATCCATAGTTGGATCGTCTATGGAACACATTTGGAAATCTACGAATTTACTTTTAATAATCTGCTCGTCCTTATTAGTGAGTTGCATGGTGTTGTTAAGCCACATATCGTTATGACTTAAAGTCAAAAAGGGTGAGCTATAATCGGGTTCGCTAAGGAATCTTTTCTTCATCTCTTCCTCCTGATGTGTCATTAATTCTTCCAATTTTCGAATATGATTTCTAAGAAATGGATCTTCTTTGGCAATAAGTCGCAAACAATTGATCGGATTTGGTGGTTTCATTTTTTCTTTATCACCATTTCTTTTAGGAGCTGGTGGTGGAGGTCGTTTACAGTTTGCTGCAATTTTTTTCTGGAACAGCTCAAAATTCAGTATTTTCATAGCCAAAGGCACAGCATGGAAAGTGGCAAGATCGGACAATAATAATTTAGCGCAATCTAAATCGAAGCTTTTATGTCTGTCAAAGTTTTTGTATCCTAAAATAAGTACAGATAGAATATAAAAAAGTGCAACATATTCTAACAATACTATAGTCTATTAGGAATGGGATTCAGTGAAGTGCACGTACCAGGAACGGTTTTATTAGGGACAGCGCTTTTTTGCTTATTTCGGAAATGTTGTTAATGAAACGCGTATAGGTATAATAAATAATGAATCAAATTTGGTGTGGACTAATAAAACACCCTATATCATCAATCAGTTGTACCAACTGAGAACCAAACGATTTCGCCTGTACCTACCTAATTGGTACTGTCATACCCGTGACTTAGGATCTACAAATTGGTTTACCAAAGTCCCTACTATTAACTACTGTATCTCTGTATCTGTAAGAATTTGAAAGGTGGGTGACCCCACAGCACTTAGGCCACAATTGGCCCATTGTGCATCCTTCTGAGGTTCAGACTTCCTTCTAGCTCGTCATCCAGCCTACTTGTTTGAAGAAGGCGATAACGTCGCCGGAAGTAAGCTCCCTCATGCTGGCTTGTGTTAGCCTGTTCTCGCCCTAGAATTGTAACTGGGATTGGAGAGAATGTTTTAAGTTACGATGCGGCCAAACTGCAGAGGGCACTGATCATCAACAATCGTAATGCCAAGATGTCAAAATGGAAGGAAACATAAACAAACCACGAAAAAACTTTGTTGTGTTCCGTTTTGCTGAGACAAAATGAATGCTTAACATCGGTTTCCAAAACGTGAACCTGAAGTATTTGACTCCTGGCTGAGAAATGTGAAGTTACACTGCATGCCTTTAAAACAAATATACCAAAATTCCCGTGTTTGTGTTAGACATTTCAGTAATGACTGTAAAGTACCAGGAAAAAGAGGCTGAAAAGAAAAGCTGTTCTCATTTTATTCATTCCAGGTGATTACCTAAATTTAATATTAGGTGCAAGTCTATAGGTTAATTAATAATTAGGATTCTCCTTTTATGGTGTAAAAAAGTAAACTTATACTATTTCAAGAGGAGATGATATGAAATTTCCAAAATTCATCAATACTAACAAGGATTCAACATTTGTTGATCCAATAACAAAAGCAGCTATATCAAATTTTGTTCTAAAAAAACGCTTTCAAAGGAGAAGACACTATAGAAATGAATTGTTTAGAACTAGATGCCAGACCACATGGATGAAAAAAAGGTAAAACGTGCCGCGGGACACACGGTAGGAACTTTAGTTCCTTTTAAGCAAAAATTATGTAATACATCTGACGTTATAGATAAACAATTTGCATATTCCTCTGTGGTCGAGTAGTAAGCAAACCAGACTCTCACGCGGTAGACCCGGGCTCGATTCCCCGTGAAGAAGTTTTTTTTATTGTTAATTTTATTTTTAAATAATTATTCTGCTTGATATTAATAACGACAACAGGTGGACGATTGAAATAATTAGCGGAAGGAATATTCATTATTATAGATAATGGTACGGTACCCTTCATGAATGAGTCCGACTGGCAACATCTACTTATAACAGCATCGTATATTTAAAAAGGGAAACCGTAGCATTACACAAATTGGACATTCAAGAACTGTACGTATACCACAAAAAAATTAGTGGAAACATAAAATTGAATTGTTAAATTTTCAATTTGAAGTTATATTACAGTTTATAGAAATTTTTATTTTCTAGATTTTTTCTTAAGTGGGTCGTAGAAAAAATATGCTGTTCGACTCGTGTGGATTGTCTATATTGCACTTGCACGATTGAACACTCCGCCTACGGCGTGGTGCTCAAACTTCGTCCTCGTGCGATATGGCCATCATATCCACACTAGTTAAACAAACTACTATTTCTATCAAAATATGCCCTTTTACATTTAAAAACAACCTGCCAAATGTCAAATCAATTTATCGAATTAAAACATTCAAGTTTTCAAAATTTCAACACCCTGTTTTTCGAAATGTAAATGTGCTAGACCCCTTAATCCTCATATCATTTTGTCCAATTTTACGAGAGGAATCTACATGCAAACGTTGTAATTACCCTTAACGTTCGAGATACTTATACCATTTTTTGCGCGATCGTATTGAAATAAATTCCGAATAAAATAATTTAAATTTCTTCGAAATGAACGAAATGTCAAAAGTGACATTTATATTTCTCGATCAGTTTAAAATATATTTTGCATTTTGGTGAAATTGTTTTTATGCTATTTATTACTTTTCGACGTCTGAACGGTAAGTAAAACACTTACCGACGTGTTAAACTTAGAAACCAGTAAACACAACCTACCGTCCTGATAACCGATGCTGTAAACAAACAAAAAAGATCAATCGCGCAAAAAAATATGGAAATAATAGTAAAAATGTATCCGAACAAATTCAAATAGATCACCAGCACTGCGAATACTAGCTTTGCATAGAATTTTAATATAGCATCGGTGGTTCAGTGGTATAATGCTCGCCTTCCACGCGGGCGGCCCGGGTTCTATTCCCGGCCGAAGCATATATTATGAATCGATGCTCCGTAAACGAGAGAGCGACTCAGGAGGGAGCACACGCACGCAAGCAAGGCACATAACGAAGCAACGTAACATAACGTAACGTAACGATCAGATCTTTTGCGTCGCGACCCGGGTGAAATTCCGTTCATAAAAACTAGCGATCGCTTTTAAGCGACGTCACCTGGATTTTACATTTCACATTGATATTTTGACAAGGAAACATAGAAAATACGTAGGTGACACCTTATGGGTATCAGAAATTAGAACTATTTGTCGCTCCAAAACAACCAAACTTGGTGAACGGAATGTGTATATCGACAAGATCGATTCAAGACTACTCGCTAGGTGAACAGAATGCCACCCCTGGTCGCTGGAACATAACCTGACGTAAAGAATTAAAGTTCCAAAAAAATAACACAAAATACTTATATTTTAGGAATGAAAATAGCAGAATATTGGGAAATAACCTAGTTAGGTAGTATGTTGTGTGTTATGTATAGGTATGTGTGTTAAAAATGTTGTTATTATCACTAAATAAATATTTAATTCCCCAAAGTCTTTTTATTTAAAGTATTCGTCGTTCGCCATATACTTTTTCCTAGACACACAAATTATATATTGCAAGCTTTACCTTCTGCAAAAATGTTGCATTATGTTGCCTTAACTCTTACTCTGCTGCACAAGTTTTTTACAGCTTTTATGAAAACATATAAATTATAACTGATAGTATTTCACCAAATCTTGCATCAACAAGAGTTTGCCAAATATTCTCTTATGTTCACCTCTGATGCAAGATTTGGCGAAATATTATCAGCTATAATTTATATATTTTTATAAGCAGCTGAATTTTGTGTTCTTTAGGTAAACAGTCGATTTATTTTTTTAAAATATAAAATTCTCCATCAACTTGATATTTAAAATTCCCGCTGAATTTTATGGTTCCTGCGGCCAAACTTCAGATGGCAGTTAAAACAGTAGTCACTGCTGACAACATAGGAGTTACAATTCTAGGTTGAAGTATTTTATGGTTCTCGCCGAATACAGAAAACTAAATTGAGAGGGTGTCGAACATTCACAAAGAATGTGTTCGATAGAGTCTCATCTTCCTGTTCACATCCTCTACAAAGTGAAGTGTCTACTAACTACTATTAGTCTATTTCAATATTCAATGTACATTTTTGACCACTCAAATAAAACAATTAGAAATTATTACAGAATAATAGTTAATAATGAATAGTACCTAAATAATTTAAACGAACTATTTAACCCAGTACATATTATATTTACCTCTGGCAACCAAATTTTCCATAATTAGCACAGCATTTTCATCAGGTTCATCTTTATCTTCTAAATTTAATCTAGCTGCAATCATTTTTGGAAAAAAGTCCTTGTCTTGTAACCCTTGTTCCTTAGTAAATTGTTGTAACGCCGGAATAACTTCTTTGTAGAAAACAATTTCGTTTTTAAAAACTTCAAAGCTCATTTCTGGCGGTAAATCTGAAGTTGTCCCTACACATTTTGCAACATGGTGATCAATACTTTCAGCACCATTTTTGTCTCTAGTAGTAACATCTAGTTTCAACACATCACTCAAGTAATTTTCCCCAGGAAGTGTTAAATAGGTTAATTTTGTATCCACAATTTCTACATCATTACCATGAAAATTTTTTAGTAATTTATCCAAGCTTTTTATTTTATCACTTTCCATCTTTATAAACGGTTTAGATAAACAATTAAAACTAAGATGAATACACCATCAAATTGATTTATATATTTATGTAATGTGTATTATCTAAACTGATTGTGTCACTTAATATTTGTAGGTAATGTACAAGTCCCATCAGTTATAAGGTATTTATTATAGGTAGATTACGTATTCGAAAACAAACCATTTGTATTCGAACTTGCTTGCCTTCACCCTACCCCCTTCTCTCATATCCGAAGCATGTCTGCAATTAGTAATCAAAGTAACTAAAAACTAAAAAGTCTACCAGTGTTCCAGTAAGTGAGTAGTAGTAATTATTTCATAAACTCACTCTAATGTAGCCGTCGCTATAGAAAGAAAAAGTTATTTAGTAGGTTGGTTGTCTGTCAAGTTTGATAATTAACAAAAACGTATTTTCAGTTCAATAATGATTTTTATGAACAGAATTTTAGTCTTGCCATGGGCTCTTGCCTCTCACCAATTCTATCGAATATTTACATGAAACATTTTGAAGCCAAAATAGTAAATAATCAAAAATTAAAACCATTTGTCTGGTGGAGATATGTAGACGACATTTTTGCAATATGGCCTTATGACTTAGTATCTTTGATTTCTTAACAAATATAAATGAAGGAGAAAAATTTATAAAATTTGAAATTGAAAATAACAATTTTTTGCCATTATTAGATGTTCTTATCAATAAAACACCTAAGGGTATGAAACAAGTGTTTATCGTAAGCCAACACACAATAATAGGTATTTGAATTTGGAATCAAATCATGCTATAAGCGTTAAAAAAGGGGTAGTAAAATCTTTATACGATAGGGCCAGAATCATTTGTTCTAAAATGATAATCATTTCACAAAGGAGAAAACTCTACTGAAAAATGTTTTAAATGCCAATAATTACCCGGCAGAATTTGTAAATAAAGAAATTAAGAATATGGAGAAGGGCTCATTGTTAATACCCCATAATAATAACAATAATATTAATAATTCAGCCAACATAATTTTTAAAAACTTGACAATACCGTATGTTAGGGGTTTATCAGAAAGAATTAATGAAATTGGTAATCAATTCAATATTCGAACTAGCTTTAAATCTAACAATACGTTGAGATCTATACTAACAAAAACGAAACCAAAAAATGAAGAACAATCTTCAAAAAATTACATATATCAGATATCGTGTGGATGCGACAAATTCTATTTAGGTGAAACGTCTAGACTAGACCATTGAAAGTCCGAATAAGTGAACATAAAAAATATATCAAACATAGGGAATTCCTTAAGTTAGGTATTTCTTAACATGCTTGGGAAGAGGGGCATAAAATTCAATGGGATTCGACAAAAAGAATATTGAAAGAGCCCAATAATAAAATACGTAAAGTGAAAGTGCTTTAATACAACTAAATGCAGATAAATGTGTAACTAGTATTTCAGCCGAATGTAGTCAAATTTAGTTACCAATGTTAAAAAGAGAAATTTCCAATACTCAATTACCTGCGTTATCAGGAAGCATCATAAGTTTTTATCCAGGTTTTCTAATGATTTATCATTGGAATAGTTGTTAATCGATACACACTTCGATACACAAAATCACCAAACTGAGTTATACATATTTTGAAAATAAAAATAATCATACAAAAAAAGTAACAAAAAACATTTCCAAAATAATCGGAAAAAAGCGCTATCCCAATAAAAACCGTTCCTGGAACGTGCACTTCACTGAATTCCATTTCTAGTAGACTATCATATCGTTAGAATGTCATAAAATAATAGTATATTCTTCAACGAGTGCAGAATCATGGCTATTCTTCACGCGGATGAAGTTTCCAAAACGAGCGAGCGCAGCGAGTGAGTTTTGGAATCATCCAAGTGTATAATAGCCATTCTACACAAGTAAAAGACTATACTTTCTCCACGACTAAAAAGAAAAAACTTCCAGTGAGGATCGAACCTCGATCGTCCGCGCCATATTCAACTAGTCAACATAGTCAATAAACTGAGTTTAGGTGTTTGATACAACTCGCCCTAATAGAGAAATTTAACATCTCAGTTGGCTAGAAGAAGCAATAATTGTCAACTTCACAGCTAGTAGTGGAAAAATTCGTTATTATCTAAATAAACAATAATATTAGAAATTGCCGAAACAGATCGATTTTTGATGTTAATTCAACATTTTTTAAAATTATAATCTTATATACAGAAAGAACCACCTTCGTGTGATAACGTCATCACTATTTTTTTTAATGGAACCCCATTTTTTTCAATTTCCGGATTTTCCTTGCTGACATGATTCCAAATACGTTGCTTCAAATTTGTACAGGATGAGCAAAAATGCAAAAATTTCAAGTTATAAAATAATATACAAAGAATCGGCGTAATAAACACAATAAATGAAATTAAGTACTGTCATACAAGCAACTTTTTTCAAAAAATCCCAACCGAAAGTGATAGGATTGAAATATTAATGATGATTGGTGTTGGCGATAAGATGCGGACTCAACAACAGTTATATGCCGATTATTGCATAAAATGCACCCAGATCGTGAACCTTTTTCACAATCTATGGTATCAGATATAGTAAAAATACAGCAAAGCAAGGTAGACCAAAAATTAATGATAATATTCAATAAAACATGTCAACTTTTCAGCTGGAGGACATGCCCTATTCCCAACTAACACTTTTATACTGTATAATGTTTTGAGAGGTATTTGATATTATCTAACCTCACTTTGGAAGAAAAATACCCAACTTTAAATGTTTATCAACTCCAAAATCTAATAATTGAATTGTTTGAAAATGCTTTATTGTAGCGTCATCTTTAATCTTTATATAATATCTTAAGTATATTTTAGCAAGAAAAATGTTTTTCATTGTTTTTTTATCGCTTATTTTGATTGTAACTTCTAATCTTGTGTGCACAGTCTACTAATTTACATAGAAAACGTGTGCAATAATACACATTTCAAAGATTTATATCTGATGAATATTTCGATATCAATATTGAACAATTAGTAGGTACTTGATGGCTATAGATAAATATTAAGTGGTGAGAAGTATTCGTAATAGAGAAAAATATTTATTGGAAATGGTCTTATTATTTGAAGAAAGAGTAAACCTAGATGAAAGTTTACTTAGCTGGTGGAAAGTTAAAAGTAGCGACCTTGAAATTCACATGTTATTTGTCATCGATATTATCTCACGAGAAACACGATAAGAAAATAATAATCCTCCAGATCTATTCTCAAACTTATTGCCAAAATCTGTAGAATTGTCTTAATTTTATCGCCCCTCTCTCTCTATCTCTGGTACTATTTTATTAATTCACTTCAAGTCTTGTTTGAAATAAATGTTGTTGCTGTTATTTAATTCTCTTTTACTATTTATACTGCTCTAAATCCTTGTTTTATCGATATACTGGATGCTGGCGTGTAAAACCTTTTTTTTGGTAAATATTTCAACCTCCAAGTAAGCAATAACTGTCGGTGACATTATTTTCTATCTTTTATATTTTTATATTATTTGCAATATCTACAACAAAAAAGGATTTCAACCCTTTAGAAAACCCCTTTTTCGCCATATAACCGTTACAGGTTTATGACACAAGCAAAACATTCTACGGTTCTTTTAATTACAGTTATATTGGTGATTTTTATAACGGGTTAGGTAGATTTTAAATGTACAGCTACATAAAATAACTGTTTCAATTTATAGCAAGGGTTATGCAGGGACGTATTCCGTAAGGTGCAAATTTCTTTAATGTTAGGCCAGTCAAGAAACCAAATAGAACCCCTTTCGTGACTGATTATCGTGAAAAATTGATCTTTTGTTCGGTTGATCATCTCATTGGCTTAGTTAAATATGAAACAGTCTAAAGAATATACGAGGGTGCTTAACAAATTTGGACAATGTCAAAATCTGTGATTTTTAAGCAATTTTCTTTACATTCTTCTAAATCTCTTATATATATATATAACCTCTTTAAGGAATGGAGTTGGGTATCTGAGAGGTATAATATATGTGTGTGGATTTCATGGAATTTTATATTAAGTTGCGTTCTTTTTGACTGTATCTCAGCTCACTTCAGTTAATGTAATCTGAGATAAAGTGATGTGAGTAAGCAACAAAGAGAGCCACATACTTAATTCAAACGCGCGATTTGCTGACGTGAAAAAATTCAATTAAAATAAATATTTCAAATACCTACATATAATTCAGATTCGTATCAGCATTATAATTAAGTTATTATCTCCATAATCTCATTGATAACATCCACTCAAAACCGAAGAAAATTATATTAAGTATGTTGTTTAAAACTGAAACAAATATTTCTTCATCCCCTCCACTTTAATTCCGACTGAAATCTAACTGATACCCTTATTATACAGGGCTATGATCCGGGATAGAGAATCCTGGGGAAAAGAGACGAATACAAAGCCTCATGGGACCGTCTGGTTCACAGATGGCTTATGCTCTGGTGATAGATCAGGGACTGGAATTTACTCTGGGAACCCAAGGACACAAATCTGTGTACCATTGGGTGATGGTATATCTGCATATCAGGCCGAGATATACGCTATCTTGGAATGTGCGCAGATAAACCTAGACAGAGGTTATGTAGATCGACGCATAACCATATACACCGACAGTCAGGCAGCAATTAAAGCCCTGAGTGGATATACCATCAACTCAGGACTTACTGACGAATGTCGAGAATGACTTGCTGATCTTGCAAGTCGGACCGCAGTGCGGCTAGAATGGATTCCGGCCCACTCTGGTTTTGAAGGCAACGAAATGGCGGATGCACTGGCTGCGGAAGGGGCGGCAGCTCCTTTCTGCGGACGGGCCCGACCCTCGGCCTAACAAAACAAACAATACGCAAGGAGACGAGAAAGTGGCTAAGGAATCACCACCTCGCTCATTGGAATGCTCTACAGGGTCCTAGACAATCCAAAATTCTACTGAAGGGATGGACTGATGGACACGCTGGGGCAGCTATTGAACTACCAAGGAGTAGATTGAGGAAGATAACAGGACTCCTAACAGGGCAGTGCTGTGTGAGGAAGCACCTCTACAACCTAGGAGTAGAGGAAATTTCCCTCTGTAGGGGTTGCGGCGTGACTGACGAAGCGTCAGTCCATGTTCTCTTAGAGAGTCCACACTGGGTTGTATTACGCAGGCGAATCTTCGGAGTCCCTGTTATGGCCCCTGGAGACACAAGCAGGCATCCACTGAAAAAGGTGGTGTCCTTTATTGAAGGGCTCGGCTTCATGGATGTCTAGGTAGCAGGAATGGCACAATGGGCCCGTCAGTGGCCTCAGTACCGGAACCTTGGCCCATGGCTTGAGTTTGCCTAGGTCAAGGCTCGCCTGCACATTTAGAGTAGTAGATACCCTTATCAGTAAAGGTGGAGGAAAAACCCTAACTCACTTGGAAGTGAGTAAATAAAAATTACCAATGTGTGCTAAGATACAATGAGATCTCAGTCAAAATAAAGAGCGTATCTAATTTTGAAAAAGGTCTGTATTTTATTTTTTCCACTACTAGCTGTGAAGTTGACAATTAGTGGTTAATAATTTTCTATTATTAACCTAGGTCAATAATGGACAGAATCAAATATTTTGAGAATTCTAGGATAGTAGTTCAACAAAAAATTGTGCAACATAATTTTGTATACCCAGGAGATTGTCTTTAACATATTTGCTGCTTGAATTTACCTACCAAGATAAAATTATTCGAATAAAAATGCCATTAGTTTAAAATTCGCGCTCAACCAAAAATGACTGATGACATAACGAGTACGTTCATAATATATCGAAAACTGACAGTGTACTTGTCAGTCAGACGACGGAGTAAACGATTCTCCTGGTGCATTTGTGTATATACATATACCATGGTGTTGAATATATTTATAAAACCACGCACCTTATTCCGCTCGGGGCAAAGCCCCTCGCGAAATAATCTTGGTGCTCGATCAATAATAATAGTCTTCACCACCTTGGTTTATAATATACTATTAATTTACTGTTTCTTGGGATACCTTATTATTCACATGTGGAGCATGTCCACCAACTAACAGTTGACAGCGGAATTTGAAATTAGAATTCCGACTTGTGGGTTTTTGAGCTTTTTTGTTGAAATATAAAAAAAAATATTTTTGCATATATAACTATAAAATCTCTTAATGACAGTTTGTAAAGCTTAAGATATTCCTTAAAATATAACCATAAAAAGCTACCGACAAAAGAAGGGCTAACAGCCTTTGGCTTAAAAATTTTCAAAGGAGTTATAAAAATGCGGAAATAGGGTTGCTTTTATTGTCAATAAAAGTTCGCCTTAATATTGATAAATGTCTTTATTGACGAATTTCTTTCAACTATATTCGAACTATTAGGGTTTATAAAGAGTATGAATAATTATGTTTTCATAAAATATGCTTTTTTGCCGGGCTGTAAATATCTTTCGGTCGCAGGTAAAGAATTTTGAATATTACAAACACATTTGAGACAAGTTTTTTAGGATGGGTAATGCTGCGTATTAAAATTTTAAATTGATTACTTATTTTAAAAACTATTTTATTTAGTTAATTTTTGGTCACTTCCTTCCAAGTTTCTACTGAATTTTAAAACATGCAGTTTCCTTGCACATCAAGTTCTAACCCTCAAACTGTTGTGAGGTTGTTGAATTGAGTATACATAAAAAATTTGATTTGATTCTATCAAGCTTTCGGTTTTTATCTGTGGATATAATAATTGAGCTGGTAAAAAAAGGATTTATTCTACAACTGCTATGAAAAGTGACGTATTTCTTATAGATTACTTAATTTCGAAACCAAATATTGCTCATACTGTGAGAAATATTATTTCTCAGGGTACTTTGCCCACGCCATACACATTTATATGAAGAATCAAATAAAATTGACAAAAACTACTGTCATCTTCAAATACCTAAAACTTAGTTGTCTCGAAACTGTTAAATTCGAAAAGGTATAGTTTCAAATAACAGAGAATTTAATAAAAAGAAATGACGTTCCGGGTTTGTCCATACAAAATTGTACAAATTTCAGTATCAACCACGATACACGATAATTTTGAATAAAATTACTCAACAGTTTAGAGATGGGATACTTTAGTGTTATTTTTGTTTTACTAACCATAAAAATAAATATTAAATTACTTTATTTGTATTCTTTAAATTTGTGCAGTTGTAGAAAAAGTATAGTGTGCAACATGTGGAGAAAGTACTTTTCTCACTTGTTGCAGAATATACTGTTTAAATGCTTGAATTATAAAGGATTATAGTTGCTCTTCTTGAGATAGGTGATGATGACATTTACAACCAATATCGTAACCATTTCATTTTAGCGACTCACCGCTTGTTACTACAAATAAATGTACAAATATCACTCAACGATCATATCTAGTCATTCGCTAAAAATTGCTTAATGTTTTTCGTTATTCATTGAATTTAAATCCGAAAAATATAAAAAATTTTAGTTTCAATTAAAGAAACATCTTGTATTAATGTATCATTTTCCAACGCTGTACAAAAAATCGTTAATTTCATAAATGGTTACATAAATAGCTATTATAAAACTGTTTTTTAGTAGCCGAAATGTCTTAATTGAGTATTGTTATGGCAATAGCTCGTATTATGGGACCTAAATTAAAAAACTGCTACAGATGGATCTAACAAAATAGTAAATTGAGTACAAAGTGTCAAAATAGTTATTTTTGATACAAGTGCGTGAAGTTATACTTTTGCGCACGAGTTGCGAAAATGCAAGGCACGAACGTAGCGGCGAGTGCCTTTTTCGCAACGAGTGCGCAAAAGTACTTCACGCACAAGTGTCATACAAAACTTTATCTACGACCACATGAAGAAAAAATGTGCTCTGAAGAAGTTACAAAACATAAAAATAAATTTTCTATAAACAAATATATACACAACGAATTCTAATTTTCATTTAAAATAAGTGTACTTAATTGAAATTTTAAATATAACAGAAAATTTCGCACATGAGATTTTTAACCAATCAGAACGCGCATTTCTTACAGATTACCATAGCAACGGATAAATTTTTCCGTGGTGGGTATAGTTTGTTCAACCATCATTTGCCGTTATGTCATAATCGGTGACGTATTCTGCTGTTTTACGTATGTCTTATATTTGTTGAATGTTATTTTACACTTAACCTCAAAATTATAATCAATGGCATATGTTAAGAATTGTTTTCAAAATATGACAAGTGAATTGTCAAAAGTAACAGATAAAATTTATGTCGACCTTAGATAAGAAATACGTTAATGACGTCATAATTCCGTCTCATCCATTTCATGAATGAGAGAGCAAGCTGGACAATGTATGACGTAACGGTAAAGGATGGCTGAACAAACTATACCCAACAGCGAATTATACTGGACATTTTTTTGACGTTTATACGGACAGAATATTTTTTCTGACAATCTAATTTTTATTTGTTTACATGATATTTTTGATTCATTTCAACTACAAGCTTAGATGTTTTCTAAATTCTTTGGACCATTATGAATAATGTTTATATTAAAAACGCAATTATTATATACTATGGCAGGTTGAAGAAGACCTCCTTGATGTTGTTGGAAATAAACACATTTGGTGTGGAATTTTCTTACCGAATACCACACGAGGTCAAATTAAATCCGGAAATTTTTTCTCGCTCATGAATATTTTCAGAAAATTATCAAAATTATTTCAAAACATTCATGAGCTCGAAAAAATTTCCGGAAATAATTTGACCTCTAGTGGTATTACTAGTGAAAATATTTTCAACTATGTCTGACACTTCTGACAGCACAAAAGTTTATACAACAAACGACTAAATTCAAGGCAACTCGATCATTACGTAGCTAAAAAAGGAGTGTTAAAATGAAAACCCCATTTAAAAAGCATTGGTCATTTACGCACGCGTTTGGGTGTTATAATGAAAGTCCCATATAAACAGCGTTGTTCATTTACGCACGCTTTTCGACGTATGTATGTATAATGTATGATGATGATGTATCATGTATGATTTCACACATTTTCTTAGTTCGTAAATGATTAATTTCAAAGGTGGTCGTAGATAAACTTTAGCCACGAGTTTTCTATGGCACGAGTCCAGCAAAGCGAGTGCCTCATAAAACTAGAGAATATCGTATTACCTAGTTCGTGCCCTCGTGGTTAATGATATTAAACGCTTTAGTTTAGTCTAACAGTACTATCATAGTAAGTTTACCTTCATCACTCGATGTATGCATCAGCATGTCATCAATTATTGATAATAACGCTGTAAAGCTAGCAGCTGTGCTCTTTTAAAACTTGACTGATTATCTGGAGTTAGCTTATACTTTTCTATAAACGTATTTATTGGTAATTGAATTGACGGATTCGAAACTTTGCCAACGTACATACACACATACATATTTATATATAGTTTATTTCTTAATGTCTGACAGCACAGTAGCCTCATTAAAAAATATTCAAATAGAAAATTATCTCTTACAGAGTGATCCTAAGAATTTTACAAGTAAATACTAAAATTCTAATGCAAAACAAGTAGGTGTCTGTATTGGTTATCTATACATCCCTGTTTCAGCTCAAAATACAATATGGTAATAAAACTGAACAATGCCAGATAAACGATAAACTTTGCGGCAGTGGCGGAGATAACGATATTAGTTCATTTTTGCTTATTTAATTGGATTCGGTCAACATTACAGTTGAAATAAAATTCATTCGTTTAAGCCTATTAACAAGTTACATTTTTATTAAATTATTTATTTATTTATTTAACGGTCATACCATTTTAATACAAAATTAGATTAAAAGTGGGCGAATACAAAATTCAATAATAAAAATACAATACTAAGAAATGCACAAAATATAATAGTGGATCAAGTGGATCATTGTTCAGCTTGTAAGATGTTGAAATAGAATTGTTGTTCCTGAAAAATGAAATTTGTTGACACTTAGTAGGATTAAGCCTCAACAGGTTTACATTGCACCAATGTGAAAGATTGTCCAAATCACCCTGTAACAAGATAGTGTCATTAGCATTGACTATACACTTGAACAATTTTAGATCATCTGCAAACATCAAAATTTCTGAGTTGCATATAACATCAGGAATATCACTGACATAAAGATTGAACAGCACTGGACCTAGGTGAGCACCTTGTGGAACTCCCGATGTAACGGAGATAGACGTAGATACAGAGACAGCACAACGTACAGATTGCGTACGGTTTTCCAAAAAGCTACCTAACCACCTTAAAATACAACCGTCAAATCCTATTGCATTCCATTTTGTTAATAAAAGTAAATGGTTAACACGATCGAATGCTTTGGTAAAATCGGTATATATTGCATCAACCTGCCCTCTTTTCTCTAATGTATTTAGGATAAAATGTTTATACAGTACTAAATTAGTGGTAGTTGATTTACCTTTCACAAATCCATGTTGTTCCTTATTAATTATTAGATGACAAGTATCCCAACTCATCTTCCTAGATATAAGGCAGTCAAGTAATTTAGGTAACTCAGATTGAATGCAGACGGATCTATAATTCCTTACATCATCTTTAGGTCCCGATTTATAGATTGGAGTAATGAAACTCTGTTTCCAAAAATCAGGGAAGATACCAGAGTCTAATGAAAGATTAAAGAGGAATTTTATTGGTCTGGCCAAAGTGAAAACACAGTTCCTTATAAGAAACAATGGAAGTTAATTAAAGAGAATATAGTTTAATTTTCATAATTCTTTATTGACAATGAATTAATGTATATTAAGTAAAGTAAACATACCATTTATAGGAAATATAGAATTCAATCTATAGTAACATCCTCTTCGCTGGCCATACAAGAATCATCCGAAGACTCGTCGAGAGAGATCACTATACAGGGTGGCGCACCGAAAACGAAACAGATGCATTTACTGGCAGATGATTCCTTTTTAAAAAAATCCCTCGGACCCGTCGATTTTGTTTTCGAGGGGGACACAAAATTGGCATAAAATCACAATCACATTTGCAGCCCCCTAAGCGGGGGTGGCACCATCCCTAAAATCTTAAATGGAAAGGGGGGTCGAATGATCCATCATTTAAAAGGTCTTTCAACTC
>CAJUYG010002010.1:0-15830 GCA_910591675.1 Galerucella calmariensis
GGTGCGTCATCATCCTCTTTGTCGTTTATTTGTTTGGTTATGGATGTAACTTTAAGAGAAAGAATGTAGGAGGCGTGTTGGTGAAATGTCGTGTTGGTCTGTTGAGCGCGATAAGAAGTGACTGACTGACTGAGGTTGTGTTGTTTGTTTTGTTTGTTAGAATTATCTGTATTCGTATCTCTTGGTCTACCAAAGTGTATTATGTACTTTACGGATGGAGAGTATCGGTATCAGTGACAAGGCGGATGTATGTTGATAGGACGAATATATTAAAAGTAATAGATTTTGTAAAAAAAATATGTATAGGTGGTTTAAGTAAACACAACACGGTAGAAGCTACAGTGTGTGTTCAAGTTATTATTTTTAATAGTGACTATTTTCTTTCCCTCCACCACACAATTTTATAGAAGGCGAAGCCTGATCTGTACGGTAGAGACTATTGCAAAGGTCGCGTTCATCACAACGTAGCGCTACCGAAGCGATGATCATCAATTTCGTGCTGAACGTGTGTTTTGTTACCTGATCAGATTGAGTGCTGTGGTATCAGTCGCCATTTTTTCAATAAGAATTAAAATACGCTACCCGCTACCGATTGATGATGCATTAATTGTCATTTATGTTATATGTTAGAAACATAATAAAAATATTTTTGTTTGGAGATATTTTAGTTTTTATTTCAGTAATTATTTCACTCAATACAAAATACGCGCCTCCGATTGGTTTAAATATGAGGACTGATATCTGAAAACACCATATTTTCGATTTTGTATTTCGGCACCTGATTAGGTACATGCAATTTTCCTATCTGTGTGTTTCGCGTTGGCATTAGTTGTTTTATTCGATATTAAAAATCTAGTGACTGTCAGAAAATGTCAAATTATTAAAGAAACGTCAGAATCATTGTATCAAGAAATAATCTTGACAAATACAACTCGTGTAATTAATGATTATCGAAAATTTCTTCTCTTTTTCGAAATTTGTATTTCGATAATCATTAACACACTTGTTGTATTATTATCGAAAATGAATGCACAGCTGGAGGTGACTTAGGATTTTAATAAAAAATTGTATAGTGTGTCAGGAAGTTCAACTCTTCTTAGTATATTCCAAAGTGGTGAGTTCAATTTAATGTGAATAGCTCCCAATTTTTAATGGTTATTTTTGATACGGGGCTCCCGATCACGTCCTTCTTCCCAAACTTCATGCTGTTCTATGGGTTGAAGAAGGTCTACAGCGCGGCCGACTATTAGACCTACATCTAGAGCGTCTTCTTCTGTAATTACAATAGCTGCTTGAATAGGATCCATTTTTTAAGAAACGGAAAGTTATTAACAGACTAAGGCTAACTTTCCGATGTCGATGATCACGGATTACTAAACTCACAAAACACTGGTAATAGCTATTAGACTGAATTAAAATCAACAATAAATAAATAATTATCATATATATCAAATAAAATTGAGTTGTTGTTATATTCATTGACATTGGTTGACATATATGTCGATGGTTCTATTAGCTCGTTCAACAGAATTACGAACTGATGGATCGCTCTTAAAATCGCTACCTGATCAACTTTGTTTGGGTTGAACTATGCAGTCTATCGAATGCTTCTCGAGTATCTAAAAGCGGATGACTTAATGGGGCAACCAATTGACGCAACGGTTCGGCCACGAGGTGTAACTTCAATAATATAATAATATTGCTTGCAAATAACTATATAAGGTAGAGAAAACTGAAAGAAAAAATGTGTACAAGCTGATGCAACCTGGTAGATAGACGGTTCCAAGACAGAAGTAGATGTAGGATCTGGAATTGTCTATATGAAGACGTCACATCTTTTAAAGCAGAAATGACGGTGATTTACGATTGCGGTGAGGGAATTAAAAGGCAGGAAAGGAGAAAGTGCTCAGTTGCCATCTTTACCGCTGCACTTGATTCCATAGAGGCCAACTTTAATTTTAATTGTATAGCTGCCTAAAACGAACTTGGAGACCATTGCAAGGTTTTGGTAGCCTGAGTAACAGAGCTCGAGTGTCGTAAGGACAACGATATGGCGAAAGAAACGGTCAGACGAAACTCTTCAATGACAATCCTTGTCCCTTCTGTGGCGACGCAAAGTTCACAATAAATATAGCCACAAGGAAGTGGGTGGCTTAAAAATTTTTAGAATGGTGGGCTATCTCACCAAGACAGAGTCCAGCGAAACAGTTTATTAAAGGACAAATGTGTATGTATTTATGCATTATTTAAGATCCTAAAATATTGACCAAATGAATCAATGATAATAATTACAACCGAGCTTTAAAGACAAATATCAAAGTATCTTTTAATATGTTAACATACAAGAAAGGAAAAAAAGCAATTTATAAACTCACTATATGACTTTCCATCATCCATTTTGCTAGGACATAATTTCCAAGGTATACTCTAGAGAATACTCGCCTTAAAAATTGAATTGTGACACTTACTAGCCATCAACTGATAGTCCGAAAGGAGGTTTTCGATCTTCGGGAGACAAAGCAAGCGTATTCGATTTGATTAACTGCACTTCAATCTAGAAAATGAGGAGTGACAACCGTTTCTAAGTAATTGAAAAAAAACTTCGGGAAAACATATGTGAAAGTATAGAAGGGAGAAGAGTGTCGGCGATGTTTATCCGATTATTTTCCGCTTTGTCTATAAACTTTACACCCCATATCTTGTTTTTATTGAACGAACAAATTTAATAACGCAAAATTATTTAAATCACATTTTCAAATAAATTACGATTGATTTGAAACCTTTTTTTGCTTTTACTACTAAAGGGTTCCAGTCCCCAAAATTTTATTTCAGATCTTCCGCTCGCTAGTGCAACTGTTATTTTGTTTCCTTCTCATTAACTCATTCATACGTTTGGGTTGTGCTTAACAGCCCAGGCACTTGAACTGAATCTTTGTACCATCACTCATGCTATCTACCTACTTCCATTCCAGAAACTTCGTATCTCCCATATAGGCCACCAGTTCAACTGAAGTGATCTTCATTAGTTGTTATGGTTGTATTATTTCTACTCCAAAGTGCTTCCGTTTGAGTAGGTGTTTCATCCTGGAGTTCATATTTTCTGTACATAGGTTCACTAATTTTGCCCATCCTGTGCAGATGCTTCCTCAGGGTACAGTGTCGTCACCAGGTCGGTAACTGTCTTCCAATTTCTTCTTCCTTTGAATAGCCTGGATGAGAGCTCCTTGTCTACATTATTCAGTTTACTCTTAGTGTGGAGGTGACCTTGTGTCAGCCTCCATTTGAGCTGGTGTTCCTTAACTAGCCAGTTCTCGACTTCTCTTATGTAATCTTTGTGATTCCACAAAATGGTTCCGGATCTGTGAAGGCTTCTTTAGAGGCTGGTCTGTCATTTGATTTCCTGCAATCCCTTCATGTGCCGGCACCCATATTTGAAACACTTTGTTGTCTAAATATCTTCTGTAAGTTCCTTGTGGCATTATTTATTATTTTTTCTCTTAATTTTTGGGAATGAAACCACAATAATGTTTTTTTTATTTCGACGTTTCGGTAGCGTTCCAGCTACCTTTGTCAAGATTAAATAATGATAAAATAATTTTTGGTCCCTATCTGACACAACGAAAAAAATATGACAACTAGACAATCAATAATATTTTGAAGTTTAAGACTACAAAACTTTGTTGTCAAATTTTATTGAGGTCCATTCATAAGGTATTTCGCGAGATCCCGTTGATGTGAAGTCGGTTACAGAGCGGTTATACCCCCACCAAATAAATTTGAAAGGTTGTTATCGTTCATGATCTCTCGCGAAAATAAACCGGTTAACCGGATAGATTTAACTTCACAACAATAATAAATAAACATAACCTCGATAAAAAGTGTCGAGTTACAAATTGTTTCTATCGTTGGAAAAATGTTTTCTTTAGTTTTAACTATAATTGACGATTTTTTTGATACTAGCCTTCCCGTAGTTATGTCATCACAAGTAACGTTGCATAGTTCAGTCAGGCTACGAGTTTCGGATGATTATTTTCACTCTAGGGTGAATCATATGGATTGGTTAGACAAATATAATGAAACGGTGTTTTTCAGCTTTTTAGAATGAAAAATAAACACTTTTTCGCAGTTACTAGCTGTTATGTTGCACAATGATCAACATTTTTCATTAACTTTTTATTAATTTTCAAATGTCACTCCTGTCAATTAAATTTCTGTAACCATACTCCTAGATGCGGGAACTGAAAGAGATCCCGTTTTATAACTTATTGCGTCACAAATTACGTCATTAACATAGTCCCCTATTACCGTTCTATCGCAAAAATGCAGTGGGAACTGAATAACAGTTCCCGTTATATCAACGGGATCTCGCGAAAAAATACCTATAGTAGATCACATCTCTGGTGAAATGTGAAATAAAATATTTTATGACATTCCAAAGATATGATAGTCTACTAGAAATGGAATCCAGTGAAGTGCACGTTCCAGGAACGGTTTTTATTATTATAGCGCTTTTTTTCGCTTATTTTGGAAATGTTGTTAATAAAACGCGTTTGTTGTTACTTTTTTGTGTATGATTATTTTTGTTTTCAAAATATGTATGACTCAGTTTGGTGATTTTGTGTATTGAAGTGTGTATCGATTAACAACTATTCCAATGATAAATCATAAGAAAACCTGGATAAAAACTTATGATGCTATCCTGATAACGCAGGTAATTGATGATTGTAAATTTCTCTTTCTAACATTGGTAACCAAATTTGACTACATTCGGCTGAAATACTAGCTACACATTTATCTGCATTTAGTTGTATTAAAGCACTTTCTTTGATTTTTCGTCTTTTATTATTGGGCTCTTTTAATATTATTTTTGTCGAATCCCATTGAATTTTATGCCCCTCTTCCCAAGCATGTTTACAAATACCTGACTTAAAGAACTCCCTATCTTTGATATATTTTTTATGTTCACTTATTCGGACTTTCAATGGTCTAGATGTTTCACCTAAATAGAATATGTCGCATTCACAAGATATCTGATATATGCAATTTTTTGAAGCTTTTTCTTCATTTTTTGGTTTTGTTTTTGTTAGTATCTATAGATCTCAACGTATAGTTAGATTTGAAGCTAGTTCGAATATTGAATTGATTACCAATTTTCTTAATTCTTTTTGATAAACCCCTAAAATACGGTATTGTCAAGTTTTTAAAAATTATGTTAGCTGAATTATTAATATTATTGTTATTCTTATGGGGTATTAACAATGAGCCTTTCTCTATATTCTTAATTTCTTTATTTACAAATTCCGAGATTCTTACCTAATTTAAGCTTAAATGACTGGATTATTATGGACCGAGCGTAATGAGGTGCGAGGCTTAATTATAAATGTCTCCACCACCATATACAATTTTTTCCACTACTAGCCATTATTAAAATTAAAAACTACTAGAAGCGTTCACCCTGTCGCCTAACTGTCAGTTTTAGATATATTATGAACCTACTCGTTATGTCATCAGTCATTTTTGGTTGAGCGCGAATTTTAAACTAGTGGCATTTTTGCATGTTGAAGACAATCTCCTGGGTATGCAAAATTATGTTGCACTAGTTTTTTTTTTTGAACTACTCTTGAATTTGTCCATTATTGACCTAGGTTAATAATAGAAAACATTATTAACCACTAATGGAGAAACTCAACTTCTCAGTTAGCTTGAAGAAGCAATAATTGTCAACTTCACAGCTAGTAGAGGAGAAAAAACCTCAACTGTGACTCAAAAACCGGGATTGAACTAAATTTTTCATAAAAAATATTTTAGCGCCCAGGAAAATTATTGATACTCCGTCACTGCTTTGATCCGTTTCGGTTCACACCCTTAAAATTAATGAACTTTACGTGTATCCGAAGAGTGCAGCAGACCGAGCACAGCACGTTTTTCTTTATGCAGCAATCTTTTGTGATCAGAAATCAGGAAAAGGAAGCTATTAATTGCCTTATCATTCTCACACGAAACAATATTATACAGGATGTCAAAACATTTTAAAAGAAAATGCTAGCTTATGCAAAGATATTTCAAACAAAGCAAATGCTCACTGAAATCAGATACCAGGTTAAAGGCTAGTTGAGGCATTTATCAACTTTACACCCTCGAAGCCGAAGCTTTGCTAAAAATGGACGAAGAGGATGAAATAATATCAATGACTTGCCATCTGTATATAATTCGTTCAATATAAAATTGTAAGACTGATTATTTGTTGAAAAAACATAATTTCTTATTGGGATTTCTTTCGCTTCTTCCTAGAACTCTGCTAATTCAATTCAAAGAAATGTTGGAGAACAAATCTACTCGAGCTGCGCTCCTGAGATTTTTTCGTCCAAATTTCCTTTGATCATTCATTCATAGGTTTGGGTTGTGCTCAACAGCCTAGACACTTGAACTGAATATTTGTACCATCACCCATGTTATCTACCTACTTCCATTCCAGAAGCTTCGTGTCTTCTATAATTCAAAAGTCCCCTCCCCCCCTCTTATCTTTTGAACGGCTACACTTACATTAATAAAATTTGAAGGGTGAAAATAAAGTGTTGTAAACTTCTCTACGAATGGTAACAGGTGACGTATTAGTAATAGATGACGTCACAGTGCCACTCTGGCCAATAATTTTAAATAGGACCTTATGGCAAGTGATATCTCGTTTGAAAGGCATTGACATTGGCTACATAGCCATATTAATTTTGTTTGGGCTTAAACTAATTTTGACGGATAAATTAAATAATTACCAAAATTATTGAAATTATTTTTTTAAATTTAATTAATTAAATATCAACAATGGATTCTTATAGCAAGTGTTCGAAATGACGAGCTCCGTCTACTTCCTGACAGTAATATATCCTATTAGTAAACTCTTGTAATACTCGTTCGAATGTGTCAGCTGAAATTGCATTGCATTCTTCAATAATTCTTTCTTTCAAAACGCCAATGCTATCTGGTATAAACCTTGGATTTCAAGTACCCCCATAGAAAAAAATCTAATGGTGTCAGATCTGGTGTCCATTCTATAGGACCTCGCCGGCCGATCCATCTACCTCGCTATTCTTCATCCAGGTAACGTCTTACTGCACCAAAATAATGTGCAGGAGCACCATCTTGTTGAAATGTTATTTCCAGATGGCCGAATTCATCTGGATTATCTTCCAGAATTTCAAGAATTAACGGCTCAATTGCATTTTGTAACATCTCCAGATACACTTCACCGCTTAAATTTGAATTTAGGAAGACAGGACCAACTATGTGGTTTCCCAAAATACCTGCCCAAACATTGACTTTCCCTGGAAATTGGGTATGCTGTTCACGAAAGGTGTGAGGATTTGTGTCACTCCAATCTTTCCCTGGAAATTGGGTATGCTGTTCACGAAAGGTGTGAGGATTTGTGTCACTCCAATACCTTACATTTTGTGTATTCACATTTCCATTGAGGCAAAAAGTACTTTCATCACTAAAACAAATTGTTTTTGTGTAATGTGGGTTTTGACTAATTTTATTTGTCATACATTCACAGAATTTGAGTCTTCTGTCGGGGTCGTCATCCGAAAGGTGGTGCACCATTTTTAACTTGTATGGATGGAATTTATTTTTAGCCAACACTCTCTGTGCTGTACTTTTACTTACGTCACAGATAGACACAACTTTAGTTGAAGAGGAAGTAGGGTTTACTACCATTTCAGCAACTATATCAATTTTTTTATCATCTCTAAATGTTAGTCGACCAGATTGTTTGGCATCTTGATAACTACCTGTTGCTTCAAACTTGTGAAGAAGCTCCCTCAAATAAGTTCTCGAGATAGGGCGATCTGGGTATCTCTCATTAAATAAACGTTCCTCTTCATGGAGATTATTTCTAGATTCACCAATTATTAAGATAGCTGCTACTTTGTCGGCTTGATTACGTACCATTTTGCCTAACTCTTAAACGTCTCGTTAAACAATAATAAAATTAAATATTTAAGCTATTTAGAAAAACTTTGCAAAGCAACAAATACTATTAAATCAAAAACGTCAGCTTTTTTGACAACTAACTAGAGGCGGACTGAAAAATCTTCAATATTTAAATGTGAAATAATAATTTTGGTATTTATTTAATTTATCCGTCAAAATTAGTTTAAACCCAAACAAAATTAATATGGCTATGTAGCCAATGTCAATGCCTTTCAAACGAGATATCACTTGCCCTAAGGTCCTATTTAAAGTTATTGGCCAGAGTGGTTCTGTGACGTCATCTATTACTATTACGTCACCAGTTACCATTCGTAGAGAAGTTTACAACACTTTATTTTCACCCTCCAAATTTTATTAATGTAAGTGTAGCCGTTAAAAAGATACGAGGGGGGAGGGGACTTTTGAATAGCAATGTATAGGCCACCAGTTTAACTGAAGGAATGTTCAGTAGTTGTGATGATTATGTTACTTCCACTCCAAAGTGCTTCCGTCTGAGTCCTTGTGGTTCATCGTAGAGTTCACATTTTCTGCACATTGGTTCACTAACTTTGCCCAGATGCTTCCTCAGGGTACAGTGTCCCGTCACCAGGTCGGTAACTGTCTTCAAATTTCCCTTACCTAGTTTCATAAGCCTGGACGAGAGTTCCTTGTTCACCTTATTAGGTGGACTCTTATGGTGGTGTCCTTGTGTCAGCCTCCATTTAAGTTGGTGTTCCTTAACTGGCCAGATCCCGACTTCCCTCTTATGTAATCATTTGTGATTCCACAAAACGGTTCCGGACCTATGAAGACTCCTTTTTACCTTCTTTAGCTAACTAGTCTGCCATTTCATGTGCCTCTCATGTGCAGGCACACATATTAGAAACACTTTTTGTTGTCTCAAGCCGCATGTTAAGGGGTTATCAACAGTTTTTACCAGTTTAGACGTAGTTGTTGGATTGCTAATAGCTTTAAGCAGAGCCTGGCTGTCAGTGTCAGTCCTTGGATCGAATTAAAACACAAATTCCTACAGTATAACCTTTTAAATAAAAAAAGAATTCAAAGTAAAAGCAAAATATAAGAAATGATTTTAAATATCTTATAAATTGCGATAAAACTATCTCACGAAATTACTATCACATGTTACAATTTCCGTGAAGGTTCCCACATTTTTCATATACTTCAATTTAGCGACAGCATCAATGTGTGCAATTGTTTCATTAAATGAATTAAAGCCCCATATTTATCCAAGTCTATTGAAGTATATTGCCATTAATCAATGTAGTGTAGGTACTTTATACAGTGCGCTGGAGTAAGTATGACCCTTCTCTTATTTTTTCTATTTTTATATTAATAAACAAAAAACTCGGACGGAATGATATGGATATCATAATACAGAACAAAGGTAAGACTTGGAAAGAAACAACGTTAGTGAAAGACAGAAAATTATCAATCTCTAAATTGATGCTGAAGATCTTGTTGATAATATAGACTGTTAGACCTTCAGGCTGGTATCTCAATTGCCACAAAAGAACTAACCAGAAGAGGAATTTCTGGCAAAAACATAATAATCTGCACTGATAGTAGACAAGCCCTATTAGCCTTGAACAGACAACGTGTTATATCGAGGCTAGTACTAGAGTGCCACCAAGATTTAGCTGACGCCTCGGCAGATAACAATATTATCCTGAGGTGGGTTAAAGGGTACGACAGAAGTAAAGGAAATCGCATTGCTGATTCTTTAGCCAGGGAAGCCGCTGGACTAAAAATTCTAGGACCCAGTGACACCTACGGCCTAACGACTTCGACAATTGCGGAACTAGCCAAACGTTACACCCATGCTCAATCCCTTAAGAGAAGGGTTGGAATCAAAGGATGCAGTTTTGCCAGGATCACCCTGGGCGACCCTGGGAAGATGGCGCCGAAGAAATATTGGGCGATGACCAGGGAAAACCTACGTTTAACAGTAGTATTTCTAACTGGTCACTGTCAACCTGACCTTTTTACACTGTTTTCAATGACGTAAGTAACAATTACCAAAAAGATATCGATTGCCCTTGTCGACGGGTTGTAAATCAACTTCAACATGGAATATTGACACCATGAGCTTGTTGGAGGCTTTAATACAACAGATTTTCGTACACCAAAAGCACAGTTTCTGAAGCTGTAGTAGCATTTGTAGTAGTAGTCTTTGCGCTGCTTCATATCTTTTCCTTGATTTATCTGGCAGCAGTACAATTCTCTTAATTTTTGATAACAAACTGTCAGCTTGACGTTGTTAATAAAATGACAACGCTTATGACGCTATAGAAACCGGTCAGATCTGACCATAATTTCAAAAGTATCTAATTAAATTGATAGAAATCCTAGACTAAATTCTGCGGGGAGGAGAAAAAAACGAACTCGAACTTTATTGTCAGCACTCGCTATCGCTCGGGCGCAAAATGTTTCTCGACTAGTAAATTTTACTCACATCCCTTATAGTATAAATAACTATTAAATCCAAACACGTTTCTCGTAAATGTCAAAATTTGACGTTTCGAGCATCAACTACAAGACACGTATAGAATAAATTCAACTAAAGTAAATCTCTTTTTTCCTTTTCCCATATTACTTCCCTCGCTTAATCCGATGCGCTTTTCGAAAGTAATAAAGAACGTGACCGTCAGTGATGAATGTGAAAGTGGCAGTGTCGCTCTATTGTATTAAATGGCTCTTTCGAACAATAACATCGTTGTTGGTGTTGCTTATAGCATCACAAATCACACGTTAGAACCAATAGTATTTTTAGGTAAACTTTATTTACCAATTAAACACCCAGTATACGCTTTTAGTCGTCAATATTTTCTGTAATGCGTAATGAGAAAGTGTCCCGCCGCCATTACGGAATGAATATCTTTTAAGTGTAATGGACGAGGGAGAGGATTCAAATTAATGCCGAACGGGATTACTCATCCTTTTTGAAGGACGCTAGGAACCCCTTTAGCTCGAAGCAGCGGTGTTTAGCTTTTTTGCGATTATACTCGAGTGACTTGACAGGATAGAACTTTGTTTTAAGAGGATGTTAAACTTGATTTTCAATTTAATTTAATTCTTCTCTTGATACAGGGTGTTTCATTGGAAAAGGGCTTAACTTTAACTGTAGATGGGGATCACTTTGATGCTTCCTAACCTATATTTAATGTGTTCTGCTCTTTATAAATAAGATACAGGGTGTTTTATATATTTATCCTATTTCTTTCAAACCTCATAGCTTCCCAGTTACCCTGTATATTATTTTGAAATTTTGTACACGTAATAACCATTACCTAGAAACACCATCAAAAGCATCTTCATAAAGATAATGCAGGTCCGGCTTAACAAAAAATTTAACTCGTTTTTCCTAAAAGCAACACCCTGTATATAGATTTTTCTGAAATTGATCTTTAATATTGGAAAGAGTATAATAGTATATTAAAGTATAAGTGGATATTAAGGTCTTTAAAACACGCGCAATTTTTCGTTTCGAAATAGAGCAAGTGTTTTTTTTAAAGACTAGTTATCCACGAATACTTTACGTTATTTTTTTTATTGGTGCACTTTGAAATTATAAATACTAGTCTATAACTACTACTACAACAAGAAATGGAAATCATAGATGGAAATAAGAACTAAATGTCAAATGGTTGAATTCGTGATGTATATATGATGTATACCTTGCGTTGTCATGGAAATGAGAAAAACATAAACTAATTTGTATTTTGGTGGAAGTTCAACTTATTGAGTTCTGTGAATGTCAATAGTATTAATTTAAATATCATTTCCTAAGATTTGAAAAATCTAAATATTAATATTTCAAACAATACCAACGGCACTTTCCATTTTAATTTATCAATTTGACATTGATAAATATTGTTCGAATAAAAGTTTTGACGTTACAAACTACTCCTGTCAGATCAATAATAAAAAAAATTTCATTTAGACACAGATTATAAAGAGAACAGATACGAATCCCGGTAAAACATCAAACGATTTTCAGCTCCGTCGTCAATGACCTTGGACCTTTAACTCGGTATGGCCGCGATCTTGCCAGTTTAAAATATTTTCTGAATTTCATACCAAATTGCAGTGTTAACTCGGGGACAATAACAATTTCTAGTGCCGGATCCAGTTTTTTTTTTTGGAAGTTTCCACTAAATCTTTAAAACTGCGCCATGACTTAAAACAATAATTATAATCGAATATATATTTATGTATTTATTAAATACCTATATGTATCTACATTCTTATGATTTGTTATAAATAGTCATTACTTTTGGGATATTAATTAATAAATACAGTTTTAGATAACACAAATAATTACAAAAATCAACCAAATTTTAAAGTACAAATAATTCTTAATTTATTTATAATCAAAAGGAATACAATATACACCTATGCAAGGGAGAATTTTGATAATAATGTGTAGCACCAAAGTTAATATCAAAAACTGTTATCATGGGCCGGGATATTTAATTAAATACTCCCATCCCTTGGAAATCGGAAGAACTTTATTTTTCTTTCCGAATAAAATTTATTTGGACAGTCTCTGTATGAACAATACAGTCCGGCGTGATGTTTATCCATTTTATAAGAATAATAATCTATACCACTATATTTTTATAGTTAATATTACCACAACGCACAATCGATTAGTCAAATAACACAATCAATATCGCCGATTGAACACCTTCAAACAATGAAGCAAACAAAAAGGGCGTTATGAATTTTGAGAACAGATTACAAGTGATTTTGAGCATGTTTTGACGTTTTGATTATGTTAGGTTAGGTTAGCTGTCCCCGTTATTGTGCATGGTTGCCAAGGATGTGGTTTGTGAAAAAAGTATATATTTATGGTATAATTTTTATACGTTATAATCTTTTTAATTGTATAATTATTTTAATGTTGATAAAATTGATTTAAAAAAAGTAATTATCGAATATTTGTATCAGTATAACTATCACACTTAAAAAAATGCTTATAAAATATTTGACCTATGATCGTAAATTGAAGGAAATATTATGCCCGAACGGAGTCGACATAAGGCGATGTGCATTTAAATGGGTATGTCCACCCACCTCTCTCTCTTTTTACTGTTCTCTGTGAAGCTTTCGTATCAGGGGGTCTATTCACTAACAGTGAGAGCTCATACGAGAGTACACACTCATAAAGTGCGCATGCGAGCTCTCTCGAAATTGCAAATTATGATATAGCCCGCATGCGCACTTTATAAGTGTGTACTCTCATAGGAACTCTCACTGTTAGTGAATAGACCCCTTGTGCTCTTTATAATCTGTAATTTAGACCATAAATTTAGACTTTTCCATTTAGAGTTTCTCGAGCTGTTGATGTTGCCACGGTAACTTTAAAACACGCGCGTTTTTTAAAGTTCGATTTAAACACGCTGAGGCGTGTTTTAAATAGGTAAAATGGTTCACCAATAAAAAAAATAGAATCTACTTATTTCCTTTTTATTTTTCCGCAGACCATTTTACTACCAAAAATTTACCGTCAAAGTTATACTTTATGCACGTTTTGGGGGTTAACAATGGTATCGAATAGGACTTCCCCTCGAAGCCATAGCTTTCTGCCGACTCGTTTTCAAGACACTAATGCCTGATCCCAAAGTTATTTCCTGAAATTATGTACTATCTAAATCGGATTTAGGAATTCCAAAATGCAATCAACGTTTCACCAGGGGATAAGTGACTGTTTCAATTGACTTTCTCCTCGGCCCTGAACTCTAGGATATACGGTTTCCGAGATATGGTACTTCGTTACCCTTATGGAATCACATCGTTCATACTACGTATACCTACATAAAAGATCAGCCGTACGAAAGCGAACATTGTTCTTGGCCCTATATTTCCTGGCCAATAATTTTGCACTATACAGTTCAAATAAATCCCCAAAAAGTTAACAGAAACGGCTGCAAGATATGAAAATTCCAACGATTATTCTCAAATAAAACTTACCCATTCGGTAGATGAGCAGGCATCGTTTGTAACCTCCTGGTATACAAAATAGATCCTCCTTCAGACATATAACCATCTCCTATATCCATGGCAACAGTATTTCTAAGAATCTCTCCATCCGACAAATATCCGTTAGCTAAAGATATTTCACAATAGTCAGATCCTCCATCCGGTTGTACTCGTTGATACTGTCTCTGCCTCGGCGGTAGAGTTAAAGTGCTACAATATCCTCGTAACAAAGGCCTCATCGGTTCTATGGATAAGTTTTCATCTTTTTCTTCTAAGTATACATCTTTGATATGGTTCAAGATATCTTTTTGTGTATCTTTTGGAAGATCTAGCTTTTCTCTATTAACTATGTTATTGTAAGATATGTGATTCGCTTCTTTGTCATTGTTCTGTAGTTTTTCTTCTTCGTTCGAAGAGTCTTTAGGTGTTTGAGGAGCCGGTGGAGGCGGTGATTGATCGGTAACTGCAGTGATATAGTTAACAGGCTCTTTTCGATTCGGAATAATGTTGTGGCACTCTGAACCACTTTCACTGGAAGGTTTATATATAACTGAGCTTTCACTGGAATTGCTATGGTGACCTGTGCTAGCGCTGTGACTGCTTTCTGATAACTGATTACTATCCCTATCATTCTTTATTGGTGATATAAGAGCTACAGCTGGTTTTTGTTGTTTTAAAGACAGTTGCGAACTTTCTCTAGACACCGTCGTTCCGTTTGGTCCTTTAAAAGAACTTACACTTGCATCTCTAGTAATTTTACTGGTCCCTTTTACAGCGGCAGTAGGTTTTGGTATCCCGGTACCTGGTACTGGTTGAGCGGCTCCGTTATGTACTGGTAAATGTGTTGCTTTAGAAGCAGGTTCTTTGCTAACGGTAACTCTTATTTTTGGCTCGGCTAATTTGGTTACTGGAAGATTGGCTACTTTATAAGCATGTTTTTCGACATCCACTGCAGTTTTGTTGGACTTATTGGTAACTACTACTTCTTTTTTGGTAGCATTAGGGCTGTTTTTAACTTGAGTTGGTTTACCAGGTCTTGTTTGTTTCAATCTAGAAGTGTTACGAACTGGTTTAAGATCTACGCTTGGTTCTAGACTTATACTGGAATCGCTACGTTCACTTCTAGCTGATGATACGCCACTGGAACTACTGGTTCTTTTACCATTACTAGCAGGGGCCGCTTTTTCATTATTTTTGAAAAGTTTTAGTTTATCTAACATCGAATTTTTCTGGGATTGGTTGTTGCTTTGATAAGGACTGGCTATTTGAGTAGGTGGCGCTCTGGGTATCATAGACATAGCGGGACTGGTGCTTCGGCTGCTGCCTGCAACTGGTCGTACTTTGTCTGGAGGACATCTCCGAGCTGGTAACGAGGAGCCTGGTAAAGGGATACTACTGTTTCCCTTGTGTACGATGGCCGAGGATCTGCAACAAAATAAAATATATTAATTTATACCTATACTACTCCTTGAACTGAATACCGGGTGTCCCAAGTTATTGTATACAGGCAAAATCTCGCTTATTTGACAAGATAATCAATAAATAAAAAAACTGCATTGAATGGCATTAAAGTACCTTCCTAAGGTTTTTCATTTGACAGCCTTGTGGTAGCTACCCCTAACTTTTTATTTTCAAATGGCATCCCCTGTATATTGTCATTGAAAATTGCGTGTCATTCTACACTCACCGGCACGAAAAACGGGCATTAATTTTTTAATCTTTTCTTTTTAGTTCGGTTTTTCCAGCAATGAACACGGTTTAGTAGAATAACCTGCAGATTTTTTATCAAGAAATGTCTTCCCAAATTGAACATAGTTTAGGTTATCACGTTGCACTTACTTCTGCGGTTCCGGTAGGTTATG
>CAJUYG010002010.1:25830-43163 GCA_910591675.1 Galerucella calmariensis
TAGACTATATTCTTGTCCTGTTATCTTTTATATATTTGTTAACCCAATCGCCTGACCAACATATCTTTGAATGTTCAATACGCTAACGAATTACTTGATATACAGGGTCTTACAATGCATATAATGAAGTTTTTTCCTAATTTATTATTAAGAATTTACAAAAATTATAAAAATTCAAATTTATTTTTCCTTGTGTTAATTATTTAGGTAAATTAAATCAAAAACTTCTTTATATTTTTTAAATCAACTAGTCTAGTTGTCAAATTTTTTCATTAGTGTCAGATAAGGATCAGAATCTAAAAAAAAAACTTCTTGAAACGTTGCATTGAAAAATATAAAAAATATTGTGGTTCAATTTTCCTAAATAAACATAAAGGATGATGAATACACCACAAGGAACATAGAAAATATATTCAAATTTATTACGTGTGTTGGTAGGTCGCATGTGATTAAAAAAACGGCAGTGAGAGTTGACATTGCTGATATTTTATATGTTGGCAATATTGCCTACTGTTGCCGTGTTTCGAAATAGTTTATTAGGTACAATTTTAAGGTTTCTGTAGTAATTGTGTCCAATTTATTTTGCTCCTTTTTGTTCTAATTATCCGTGTGTTATTGAAAAAAACTATTCTTTTAAGAACATTAAAAAAACAACTAAATTGTGGTATAATTGATCGACATTTGAACCGGAATACTGCAAGAGAAGTAAAATCTACTCAAGTGCGAACACGAGGGACAATAGGAAACTTTACTGTAGTTATCAACGTTAAAATTTAGCAAATAATGGATAAGTTTGAATATTTGCGTGTCGCATTTATGAATAACCATAATAAACTTTTAAAAATGAGCAGTTTACAGCACAGGGTGTATATTATTTTCTATGGATAACCACCAGATACAGTTTTAAATTATATATTATAATATACTAACTTGGCTCTTCTAACTTCTGGAGATGTAGGCAAACTTGTGGATTTTCGAATTCCACTGTTGTTATTCCCCATTTTTCCAAAAAAAAACACAAACACACTATCTTCTGTTAAAACACCGCATTTTATTTATTGTTACTATCACAAAACTACTAAGCGATAGAACTCACAAAGTTTTCAGATAACAATATATTGTTCTTCCAAATCCATCCCGAGGATTCAGGAATCTTAGAATTATTTGTACTGCATTTACTTGCATTGTAATACTATTATCAAAATAAATCACATCCATGTCTAACAACAAAAAGATGAAATATTTTCAGATGTAAATATCACTTTCCACTCGTAATATCCATGGTAAAGATAAGAAATCTTTTCATATATAAATATTACTTTCCACTTGTAAAATTTCAACAAATGTATTAACCCACGATTCTTTCATCCTTTTTCCTAATTTAATTGTTTTAAACAAATTTTCCCGCGCAATAATATTACGAAATAAATATCTTTGCGCACTACGAAAAGATAAAAAGATGCAGCAGCCCCTTCCGTTCTTTGCAGCTGCACCGGCGAATTGCACTGAATACTGAAACTGAAAATGAAAACATAGCCACGAGGTACACACGCGTTTTACGCTTTATCGGCTGCAATGTTGTCGGATTCCTACGAAGGTCCTTGGTATTTATGAAATAGAACAAGTTAATGCGGGATTTCTCAATAAAATTTTTTTTGTTTCATATATTTCTGCAGTATTTTGTAACAGTACAAAAAAAGCTTCTAGCGCAATTATATTTTTATCTTCTTTTCCACCAAATATTATAGTCGTTTAAACTAAAAACCTTCCTAGGTGAGGACTAATGAGTTTTTCCAAACATCAAAGAAACAAAATGTATGAAGTGGTAAGGACCACTAGATACATTCTTTCATTTATTAACATATCCTTATACAGATTCAGCAAATAATCATGTCCCGTATAGCCAAGCTCCCCGTAACCGGGTTTGCAAAATACAAGTGGGGCCCCCCCAAACCTAGTATTTGGCGAAACAGTTTTTGAAAATTCGTGTTCAAAGTTTATTTTTTCAGAATAATTGATCAAGTACCAAGTTCTTTAAATAGTAGATTTGATGTTACAATTTTTTTGGTTTTCTTAGTTAATATTTTTACATTATGTGACGATGATCTCCTAAAGAACTGCCAAGCTCTACAACATGCTTACTGATGCAGCTGATATTGAGACAGATGTTTTCTTTAATGAAATTGAAGCTTTGAAGTTATTTTCAATTCCTCATTCTTCAAATCCTCTGAATTTAATACAATTTAACCTCATCTCTGCATCTTCCAAATGTTACAATTTCCTTAGGAATACTCCCAACTTCACCAGTATCTGTGGCTTCTTGGAAGAGGTCATTTTCAAAATTAATAATAGATAATACAAAAATTTCTTCCATCAACTATACATCAAAAGAGACTGGGCTAGCAGATTCGGCTATAGAGCAGGAGATGGTTGACAAAATCGATTTCGATGAAGTGATTAAAAATTTTTTTTGTTATTGATTAATAAAATTAAATTGAGAATATTTGGATATCGTACATTAATGAAGGGCGTCAAAATAATGTCCCGCAAGCGGGCTCCGCTCAGCCTTGCGGGGGTCCTGCGTATATAGGACCGTAAAACATTAATTAAAACTTGATAATTACTTACTGACTTTACACACAATAATTAAGTTCTTTTTTTACTAATTTCAGATTCTATAAAGCGAGATTTCTTTTTAAATCTAATTAAAAAATACATCTGAATAGTTTATTTAAAATATACAACAAAATAAAATTAATATAATTTATGATGTATTTATTCTATAATTATTATTCTGTATAATGATTATAATGTAATTATAATAAGTCTGCGGATTTTTACACCAAAGTCTGGCAACAGCGTTGACTATTTCATTATAACCCCAAGCTAGGAAGAGTGTGCATCTGCCGCTCGGGAGCGTTTGGCTAGTGTCGCCCCCTAAATCGCGATTTGCATCAAAATGGAGCTTACGATGAGATGAGATGAGGAGAGATGGTGAGGGAGGTCGCGTGTAGGTTGGTTACCGAGTGTATAATGTCCACATGTCGTGTGTCTATTTACGTCTAATATTTCGATTGTAGTAATAATAATAACACAGCAAGTAAATTGGACTAGGTGTTGATTTAACGGGAATGCTGACTTCATTAAAATTAAAACATTTTAACAAAATACTGAAATGTAATTATTTATCAAACAAATAAAATCTAATTATATCAGTCTCAAGACAAGTGACATATTGAACGTCAGACTGTATGACGTTATTAGAACCGGCAGATCAGGATCTACAGTTACAGTCAAGCTGCCCTTAAAGCACTTCAGAGCTCTAAGGTAACATCTGGGCTGGTATGGAAATGCGGCGAAGTACTTAGAATACTGCCGACTCGGAACAGTGTAACACTGGAGTGCAAGAGCAGGATCGTCAATCCTGATGAACGGACCCGAGCCAGCTGTGGGTATTCCCAGATGCTCGACTAGGTCATGGTTAAAAGGGTGGGTAAAAGAACAACTCAATGAACACTGGAAGAATACGCCCAGACAAACACATGGGAAAAAATTCATAAAAGAAAAGAAGCATCAGAAAAAGTAGCGAAAGAACTGCTACTTACGGGACACTTTCCCACAAAGGAGCACCTGAACAAAATAGGGCTGTACAACGGAGACATTATGTGAAGAAGATGCAAAAAGGACACCGAAACAGCTCTGCATATACTATGCAACTGTGAGACGCTGTACCACAGGAGGCAGATATTGTATGGTAGATCCCAAATGACTCCAGAAGACTTCTACAACCAACCAGCAAAGAAGCTGTATGAGCTAATACAGGGAACGGATTGGCTGAATAAGCTGTAGTCAGAGCCCTAGGAGGATCCACAATAAGCCCAGGAGGCTGAGATGGTACCGGCGAAGGGACGGCTCCTTAAAAAAATATCTTGACCAACTTTGTGTAAAATTTGAAGCCACGAAACGAAACCATCTATTAAAATGTTGACATACTTCTAATTCCACAGTGCGCAGACTCTTATTTCAAATTCAAGCGGGAAGCTTTTTGTGAACATGAGTGTCTTAATTTCTTCTATATTTACTTTATATATTTGTGGTTCACTTTGTATAATTATAAATTTCAAGAAACATAATATTTTTATCTCGAGTATTCTTGATTCACAGACGTTCTTTATGCGTTTTAATACACTTGAATATCTATGTATGTTGACAGGTTTTTAATGCCCAATTATGCATAGCAATAAAATACCTCATAAAAATAGACGAAAACTGAAAAAGCTTTCACAATGTACCCACCGAACTCATCCGTCTAGAATTCTATGGGCGCAGTCATGAAATTCAAATAAAACAAAAGCAAACAAGTGGTCTTTTGTTTTATATGTTTGAGAGAGTATTTTTTTGTTTTTTTTTCATGTGTACAATTCACAACACACCCGTGGCCAGACTGTTGGAATAATATTTCATTGCAAAAACAAAGGGCTCTATTCAGGCGTGAAAAACCAACAAATGTGTACAGTTGAAATATGTGCAGCTATTAATTTATTTGACGTATAGGGTGTGTTAACATCAATGTGTGTATTCATTGAAAAAATTAATAATACATGCCTAAAACATTTTTTCCTTGTCTTAGCAACCAGATTTGAACCTAACCTATAAGTAAAAAAATTCACTGAACAATGATTCTCCGTATTTCACCAATTTTCTTTCTCAAAAATATTCCAAGTTTATAGATGTGTCAGAAATATATGTTGAATTTCTATAAAATTTGAAATAAATTTGCCTTTATTCATTGAACATTTTAGTAAATCTGATATTTTGAATAATAGTTTTACCAAAATTTATATAAATACACTCAAACATTTTCCTCATGGCGCTGGCAACATCGCTCTCATTTTTTTCTCACAAAATTCGTCCTCGTTCATAACCACAATGTTCTTTTGTATTTTTATTTCAACGTTTCGTTAGCGTTTCATCTACCGTTATCAAGTATTAACCAAAAAAATAATGAATACATTTTTTCAAACTAACTTTTTCCCCCTCTCCCAACTAAACGTCACCGCAATCCACCTTTACCCCCACCTTATTATAATCTCCAAACACTATACAGCAGCGCACCCTACCCTCCCTAGATGAGCAATGAAATAATGAAAGTAAAATCAGAAAACTCTTATCAATAAACAAAACGCAAAATAAAATGCAAATTGGTTACACTTTGTTAGTTTTCGGGGATTTTCACACCCTTTATTTACCGACCACTTGTTTGGATAGAAAACTAGATTAATGTTTGTTTAATTCACTTAAGTGAAGCGGAAACAAATTTATTCAATCTTCGTTTAAAATTACTATACGCCGTTATTTTTATTTTAGAAATCAGTAGCACTGGTGTTTTCTTATAAATTTTCAATTACGAAGTTCGACATTTTCAATTTTTTAAAATTTGTAAGGCAATTTTGTGCCTTAATGGTGATTTTGTGAGTACCAACAGCATTTTTGTAAAATCCCTTTACGGCGAAAGGACGCGCTCATTCTTCCAACGCAGCATGAGGACTGAAAATACCGGCTGACTGGACGCACAAGGTCGAGTCGTCTCGCGACTCTTAATCAAAATATTTTCCTGCTTCACTGCCGAACCCTCATTCATTCATTCATACGTTTGGGTTGTGCTCAACAGCCCAGGCACTTGAACTGAATCTTTGTACCATTGCCCATGTTATCTACCTACTTCCATTCCAGAAGCTTCGTGTCTTCTATACAGGCCACCAGTTTATCTGGAGGAACCCTCTGTAGTTGTGATGGTTGTGTTATTTCCACTCCAAAGTGCTTCCGTCTAAGTCCTTGTGAGTTCTTACAGAAGCAGAGTAGAGTAGGTGTTTCATCGTTGAGTTCACATTTTCTGCACATAGGTTCACTAACTTTGCCCATCCTGTGCAAATGCTTCCTCAGGGTACATCTACCAAGGCTAAGGAACAGTTTTTTCCTAGATCCACGTCGTTTCCTTCTATTTCAGTTAATCCTGGAGTCCATAGTAAAGTTCATTCAATATCCTCATACTCATTTTCCAATGATTTCTCCTTGGTCTTAGTGTATCCTTCGGAAATGTAGCTCTAGCTGTAGCTACAGCAATTGTCTGGTTTGTTTTGGATCTATCGGTGAACCAGATAATTTCTCCGGACCCTGTATATCACTTTACAAAAGTTTATGTAGCATCTAATGGACTGCATTATTTGTCTAATAAATAATGATACATGACCTTCGATCTCAAAATAATATTTCAATCCGGAGAAATCTTTTGTATTCTCAAAATAACTATTTCAAAAGCATCCCTTAAATAATGTGCGTCCATTTCTCAATCGAGGAAAAACAACCGCAATGACTGTGCAGGCAGGCATAAAGATAGTTATTAGTCACCGAGCAGCTTTTTCGAAAAAAAATAAATAAATTAGCGCGTCATTGAACCTAGCACTTATTGTAAGCGGTAAGCGGTGTGTATTTTTGCCATTGGTTGAATAAACCCGTTCCTATGTTTTAAAAGTAATTACGGGCGTTGTTAATAGCATTACTTGCGACTGACGATTTATTGTTATTTGCTTACAGCGAGAGACGAATGCAAATTGGACTTAAATCTTCTTTTACAGATCGTAACGAATTATAATGTCATATTAATTATACACATATATTCAAAAGTTTTGCATCACCTTCTTCGGATGCGAAGGAATATTTTTGCGCTAACAATTTTTTGTTGGCTTGTTTATCAATGTTTACCATTTCAATATGTTCCATATTTTTTGCAATATACAGATGTTTACAGTTTTTTTTGTAAGATAACATTTTTAGTGCGATCATTTTAACATTCAAGGCATTTGATTTTTACGATTTAAGGGGCAAACATGAATCTTCAAGTCATAAGTGAGATTGACCGTGCAAGAATAGTGGCTTTAGTTGAAGAAGGTCATTCTCAAAGGTTCGTGGCAAACAGAGTTGGCGTTTGGCAAAGTGATATGTCTCGTTTATGGAACCGGTATCTCCAGACCAATTCTCTTCGTGATAGACCTAGAAGCGGTAGAAGGCGTGTTACTAATCAGCGGCAGAACCGCTATATCCACTTAACTATCCGAAGAAACCCGACCATGGCAATACCAGCACTCCAAAGAGATATGAGACATGCGTTGGGAGTTCAAATATCGATCTCGACATTACGAAGACGAATACTTGCGACAAGTTTGAGGTGTCGCCGACCAATAAGAGTGCCCAGACTACGACCTGAGCACAGAGTTCGCCGACTGCAGTGGGCTCAAGAACACGCGGCCTTGCCTGAAGAATTTTGGAACTCGGTGTTTTTTTCCGACGAGACAAGGATTTGTTTGGTACAAGATAGCCATCGAATACGTGTGTGGCGGGATACAACGAGAGTTGATGAGCTTGCCCATGCTCGCTCCGTGCCGCCCTTCAGAGGAGGAAGTGCTATGTTTTGGGCTGGTATCATGTTAAATGATCGCACAGAATTAATTCATGTGGAGGGAATGATGACTGGTGAAAGGTATCTCAGAGAGATTCTACATCCACACGTGAGACTATGGCGCGCAGCTGTTGGCAATTCCTCCGTTTTTATGGACGATAACGCCCGACCTCATCGGACCAGAGCTGTACATGAGTATCTTGAAACTGAAGGGATCAATCGTTTGAACTGGCCTGCCCTATCTCCTGACATGAATCCCATAGAACATGCTTGGGACATGCTTGCCAGGGCAGTGGCAGCACGCAGAAATCCACCCAGGAGTGTACAAGAGCTTGTTCATGCGGCCCAAGAAGAATGGCGAAATATTCCTCAACAGAATATCAATAATTTGGTAAACAGCTTGGGCAGGCGACTTCAAGCTTGCATAAATTCTAGAAGTGTAATAGTTATTTTCCTAACAAGTGCGGAAAGTGATACTTTCCCGCACGCGACTGCAGTTGACCCGAACGACGCGAAGCGGAGTTCGGGCAAGCGGTCAAGGGCGGGAAAGACACTTTACGCATGAGTTAGGAACATTATTTTTTCTACGACCGTATATACTAAAAAGTATATCGACCCATTTTTCAAAATTTATTGTATTTTAATATGCATGTACTAAACTTTAACCAAAAACTATTATTATTATTATCAATTATTATTATAAATATTATTACAATTTCTTGCATTCTGTGAATTACTTAAAATTTCCGGTCCAGTGGAGTTATTTGGTGTTAACTGGTGAGTGAATGACGTTGATGAGGATGGCATCGTTTGCAGGTCACATAAAGATGACGATGAAGGTGACGGCAACAATTTTAAGTCATTTGTAGATGAAAGAATTTCATTTGATATATTTTTCTTATATCAAGCCCGGGTGGTTTGATAGGTGTTTTATGACACTACTTTGAAGAATGTACAAGGTTATATCAAAATATTTTCATTATTTTATATTTACAGAAAATTAAAAATTCAACAAAAAGCTAGAAAACATGTAGATTTTATTTGATGGACTATTTATTCACCTGGTGTAAGAATAGTTATAACTTCCGAAGTAAAAAACTATCTAATAAGGTCAAAATTTGCATAATTTTACTTTCCCGCACTAGTGCGGGAAAGTGACACTTTCAAAGCTAAAATGCGTGCGGGAAAGTGGGTTAAAGCGCACGGTAGTAGAAAAATACTCTTTATTGAAAGTTCCCATGCAGGTTCTCACTCAACCTTTTCTTTAAAAAGAATCAATTTGTATTTAATTTATTTAATTTCTAAGAATACTTTTTATGTTTAAAGCAAGTTTATTATTGGATAATATACACGTTTTTTTTATTGAAACTAATTATTTGATTAATCTCTGATCCATTTATAATGAACAAATTTTTTTTTTCGGAGATTTAGGGTGATGCAAAACTTTTGAATCTATGTGTACAATGAATATAACTGATCATCAGTAATAAAGGTTATCAGAAAATGGCAAATTTTCAACTCAAAGAAATTATTATAAACAATGTGATGGCATATTTCCAACATTCTTATTAATGATGTAAGGAACACTTACTGTCGATCAATCCCAGGAAAACTGAGATGGTCCTTTTCACCAGGAAAAGTTTATTGGGTTTAAAACCTCCCGAAATCTACAAAAGCAGACCAAACTTCTCGGAAGAGGTGAAATACCTTGGTATTACCCTCGACAGGAAACTAACATGAATCTCTCACCTACACATCAGAGCAAAAAGAGCATATGTGGCTTATGAACAGTGCTGGAGGACAGTGGGACGCACATGAGATCTGTCACCCTGTGTGGTCACCTGGATCTACACTGCAATAATAAGACCCATGTTAACGTATGGAGCAATTGCATGGGGACCGAAGGTTCTGTAAGCAACGGCTATCCAAAAATTATATCAAATACAGCGAATGGTCTGTTTAAACATCATAGGAGCCATGAGAACAACACCAACCGCGGCAATAGAACTAATTACTGGTCTGACCCCTCTGGACCCGTACGTCAAGGAGGTTGCGTTAATGACCATGGTACGATTGCGCACGGCTGGTGTAAACCCCGAAGTAGGAGTGGGCAATTGAGGTTAAGCCTATGGCATCAAGGGCTTACTGCGCTACATCTGAACAGGAAGATGAAACTGTCAGGAATGTCTTATGCGAGTGTCCGGAGTTATCGTCATTAAGAGAGTGTGTGTTCGGTGAGCTTTTGCCTACACCTGCCGATGTAAAGGAGATGTCTCCTTGTGACCTGTCCACCTTCCTGGGAAGGACAGATTGGACGATGACCTAGGAGAACAACTCCTCGGGAGGATGTACAATGGGTCAGATGTGGCCTAATTGCTATGAGTTTACACTCACCCTCCCTACTCTACAGATACAGATTAATTATGTATATTCACCAAGCAATAGAGCATCAAAATAGTTAGTTTTTGAAGAAAATCCTAGTATAAAACACGAGTGTGAAAGCAGCCACGAGTTCACTAGAACTGGCTGTTTAAGATTAATCTTCAGTAACTATTAAAATATTGAGGCGCGCCGCTGTAAATTTCACTATGAATACATACGCACTCCAAATATTTTCCCCATCATTTCTTCCTGTATTTCTAGATTTTATAGCTTCAGCTTCGATATAAATTTTACATTTTTATATCCCTTAGAATACAAATACTTATACAACAACGTACCCCATGCAAGGAAAATACACGAAAACTGCGCCAAGCCAGTGGAAACTTCGGAAAATGTTGCAGGTGCCGACTGGGGCTATAAATTTTGAAATATCTTTTATGATTTTTCGTTATATTCGTTTTCGCTAGGCTTATAACTTTTGAAGTATCATCTTTTTTTTGGAGAAAAAATTTTATATTGCATATTAGAAGACATATTGTTTAAAAGTTTTGTATACTAGTCTGTATTATATCTATTTAGAAATGAGGTTTCAGTGAGTGTAAAACCCAGTATCCTCCTCTCAAAATATTTGAGGTTATGAAGTGGTAAGTTATGAACCGTTTCGGAATCATATCATGGTGCGCAAGCTCGAATAAGGGATGGTTCTTGAACTAACACATCAAAATTTTCGACGATATGACTGTCAAAACAGACAAATTTAGGGCGGGTATTATAAACATGTCTTGAAGTTAACTTTTATTTTAACAGTCAAGTTAACTTTAAGTTTTAAAATGTCAGTATTATAAAAGTATCATTTAAAAAAAAAAGAAGATGGAGCAAAGAGAAATTTCTATTGCCTAGAGTTTTGGCATTTTGAGTATTTTGACTTTAGTTTTATGGTCTAGTTTTGATTTGTTATCAGGGTAGGGGATCTCTAAGGGCGCGAGGGTGCTGCCACATAGAGAGTCCTGTCAGTACTAAAATTTCTAATTTAATGAGAACTGTAACGCCGTTAGTGGTAGTTGCAGATTCTTCCACATATATCAGCGCTGACATCCTAACGTGTTATCTATGATCCTAACCTGACAACTGCCTGACGTGTATGTCTTTGTCCAGTTTTCGTTTTTAAAAACTATTTTGCTCATTTGTGTGTGTGTGTTGAGTATTCGTAGTTGGTTTTTATTGTTTATAGTTTTATTTATAATTAAAAAATAGCGTAAAGTATTCGTGGATAACTGGTCTTTAAAACACTTGCTCGCGCGTGTTTTAAAGACCTTAATATCCACTTATACTTTAATATACTATTTTATGAACGCTATTTGGTAAAAAAGTTAGCTTACGTTTGACAGTTTTGTACAGGAATCCCTATGTTATAAATAACACAGTGTATACACCGTTTCTCCAAGAATTTTATACGATATAAGTAGTTTATAAATTAATCCAAAAAAACTTGACATATTCAAATTTGATCAGTTTCGTTCAAGTTTCCAACAACGACCCGATAAACTCGAATAGGCAGTAAATTCCCTCATGAAACTTTATAACATTAATTCAGGAGAGAGAGAAAATAAGAAGAAAAAAAACAGTTTATTCCGCAACAAACAAGAAAAAAGGGGCAACAGTCACACCCTTTGTCGCCTGATGCCGTTGGGTAACATCTGGTGTAAAATACGATTCCTGATATTGTCAAATAAAACGATTCGGTTACGATGAAGGATCGATACTATAGGATTGAGAAAATTGAAAGCTGTGTCGGTGAATATTGAAATAATTCATCCATTTAAAAGTAATTAAAAATGTTTACAATCGGAAACATAATCTAAAAAGTCGACAGTTAATCATATTTTCGGTCAAAGATCATGATAAACTGTATTTTAGTGGTGTGGTTGGTATTAAAAAAAACCTTATTCGATGCTGGTTCATTAATACTGTCAGAATTTACTGATCAAATTATTAACTAATTCCATCAATATTTCAGTGTACTCCTAGCGAAAAATTTTTTACATCTAAACCTATTAAAATGTCATCCAATCACCTCTGGATTACAGCGAATATTACCCTCCTGTATAAACAAAAGGTAGAACGTGTCGCGGGACACACGGTAGGAACTTTAGTTCCTTTTAAGCAAAAGTTATGTATATATCTGACGTTATAGATAAACAATTTGCATATTCTTTGGTGGTTGAGTAGTAAGCACACCAGACTCTCACGCGGTAGACCCGGGTTTGATTCCCCGCGAAGAATTTTTTTTATTGTTGATTTTATTTTTAAATAATGATTCTGCTTGATATTAATAACGACAACAGGTAGACGTTTGAAATATTTAGCAGAATATTCATTATTATAGATAATGGTACGGTACCCTCCATGAGGGAGTCCGACTGGCAACATCTACTTATAACAGCATCGTATATTTAAAAAAGGAGACCGTAGCATTATACAAATTGAACAGTCGTTTACCACAAAATTAGTGGAAACATAAAATTGAATTGTTAAATTTTTAATTTGAAGTTATATTACAGTTTATAGAAATTTTTATTTTCTAGATTTTTTCCTAAGTGGGTCGCAGAAAAAATATGCTGCTCGATTCGTGTGGATTGTCCATATCGCACTTGAACGATTGAGCATTCCGCCTACGGTGTCGTGCTCCATCTTCGTCCTCGTGCGATATGGCCATCATATCCACACTAGTTGCACAAACTACAATTTCTTTCAAAATATGCCCTTTTACATTTAAAAACTACCTGCCAAATGTCAAATCAATTTATCCATCCATTTTGAAGTTATCGAATTAAAACATTCAAGTTTTCAAAATTTCAACACCCTGTATTTCGAAAAGTAGCTAGACCCCTTAATCGCGCAAAAAAAATTATGGAATTAATAGTAAAAATTTACCCGAACAAATTCAAGTAGATCACTAGCACTGCGAATACCAGCTTTGCATAGAATTTCAATATAGCATCGGTGGTGCACAAGCACGCAAAAGCAAGGCACATAACGAAGCAATGTAACATAACGTAGCGTAACGTAACGCGTAACGGTCAGATCTTTTGCGTCGCGACCCCTGGTCGCTCAAACATAACCTGGCGTAAAGAACTAAAGTTCCAAAAATATATATCTCTTCTTTCAAACATTTTTATTTCGTAATTATTCTGTTGAAGAATTAAAAATCTGTTTTTCATAATAATAATACGGGAATTTCTATTATGAAAAACATAATATAAATTGCCGGACGCTGGACACTTGAGCGAAAATTCTCAGAAATCAACATGGCTTCTCTAATAATACAGGACAGTTGAGCGAAAATTTATTTTCGATGTTGGGTCAGTCAAGCGAAGAGGTAAAATTTTACCTGTGTTAGAAAATGAAAGAAAAGGTCAATTGATAATATAAAATCTATTTATTATAATAATGGCTTACAATTTTTATGAAATTTAACCTAGTTATTCTATTTTGTTTATATAAATCAATTGAGTTTTTCAAATATTTTTCTCGATCAATATATTTTCTTCTTTTATTATTCGTCTGATTAACACTATATATTTTGATATAGGTGTGCAGTTGTACGTTTTTCAATATTTCAACGAATTTAAATATATCGGGATGCGAGTTATAAAAACTTGAATTAAAGTGGCTATGAAAAGACTCGCATGCATTAGTTGTTCGCTCAGTAGAACTACTACAAAGAGCCCAAATTGAGGAATGAAACATTGCCTCTTCTGATATAAAAGTGTCTACCAAGTAATCTACGTATTTGGTGAGTCTTTCGTCATTCGGCATAATGGACATTAAATCTTCTACGAAACAATCTCCAACGTCAAATGAATCGCTTCCCGACCAACTGACACAGATCAAAGTGTAACTAAAATATCATTAAATATCAATTTGTTGTTCTGTTTTCTTAGAAAATTTTCAACTATTCATTAAATTTTAATCCCTCGTTTTCGCTCAAGTGACCAGTACCCTTTTAGTGGGAATGAATATACCTGAGAGGATTTCTACAACGTTCGCTCAAGTGACCGGACCCGAAATTGCCGATATAAAATCATGAAATACATAATAAAAATTCATGATTTAAAATTATGAAAAACATAATAGAAATTCAATTTCCATTATGTATTGAGGTTGCCTATACTAATCTAGTGCAAGTACCTGAAATCGTATAGTAAATGCATTACTGCAGAATAGGCAACCTCAATACATAATGTAAATTGAATTTCTATTATGTTTTCAATAACTTTAATTCTTGAATTTCTATTATGTTTTTCATAATTTTAAATCGGTAATTTCTATTATGTTTTTCATAATGGAAATTCGTGTATTATTATTATGAAAAACATAATGGAAATTCAACAATTAAAATTATTAAAAACATAATGGAAATTGTAGAAAAAAAATTATGAAAAACATTATACAAATCCGTTTTGTATTATTTATTCAATAATTTTAATTCTTGAATTTGTATAATGTTTTTCATAATTTTAATACTTGATTCTAATCTCTAATGATATGATTCTAATAATAATAATAATAATACACGTATTTCAATGATGAAAAACATAATAGAAATTCAAGAATTAAAATTATTGAATTTACATTATGTATTGAGGTTGCATATTCTGCAGTAATGCATTTACTATACGATTTCAGGTACTTGCATTAGATTAGTATAGGCAACCTCAATACATAATGAAAATTGAATTTCTATTATGTTTTTCATAATTTTAATTCATGAATTTTTATTATGTATTTAATAATTTTAAATCGGTAATTTCTATTATGTTATTCATAATGGAAATTCCTGTATTATTATTATAAAAACATAATTTTAATTCATTAACAGAATAATTAGGGAATAAACATTTTTGAAAGAAGAGATATTTTTGTTTTTGTTTTTAAAACGATGTTATTAAATACCAAAACGGCACGCCATACATTTGTGAAGCATGTCGTAGCGTTACACCAGCTATGATTCAGACGGGGCCTGCACAACAACACTTCTAACGCGTTTTGCAGCTTGCAAGGATCCTGCAGAAAATCATTTTGAACACTTGCATCTTCGTTTTTTAAATTACATCAGAGGAATTTTAGTTGAAATTCATACTTCATGAAATAATGATACTTTTGTTATTATCAATTGAGAAAAATAGCAAGTATGTGCTATCGTTGTATTCCAAATAGAATGACACGCTATTTTCAATGACAATATACAGGGGGAGCCATTCGAAAATAAAAAGTCAGGAGTAGCTACCACAGGGCTGTCAAATGTAAAATATTAGGAAGGTACTTCAATGCCATTCAATGCAGTTTTCTTATTCATTAATTATCTTGTCAAATAAGCCAGATATTGCCTGTATACGATAACTTGGGACACTCGGTATAGTTTTTTATTTTTATATTTACTGGATAGTTTATATTACTAAGAGTATTTTTATAATTACACTTCGTAGAAGTAGTAGACGAAATGAAATGAAATAAACTATTGAATAAACAAATAATACAGATTTGTCAATCCCGCTGTTAGAGATTGTTTATTAAAAGCAGACAAACGAAAAAGATCCATGAACTTCTCTGCATATCCGTTTATTTATTTCCATTGACGTGCCCAAGGATTTTAAAATAAAGTTATATCAGATATTTATTAAAATAAAAATAAATCGAGATATTAGATTGTTCGTATCACTGCTGTTGTCATGGAACATTTTCTTTAATAAAGTTTCTAAAATTTCCACTCTGAAAAATGGCCCAAATAAATACAAAATATTTTTCACATTATTCATAATTTTTGCTGAGACAAAGCCACGGAGCTGAGATTTAATGGATTTTATCATACATTTTGATTACATTGTGACAAAATTATTTATCATGTGATAGGTATATGTGCAAATATTTAACTATACCAAAAACATAAAAAAAAATTTCTCTCACAGTTTTCCATTTTTCATATTTTGCAATATCGTTTTTTTAAATTCAAATATTCCAATTTCTTTGTAGTTACAATTGTTACATTTTCGTTTCAAACATTTATTATTGGTATGATTTTCACAAGTTAAGCTTTTTACAATATCATACGGAGCTGCTTCTTTAATGATGTTAAACATTTCCAGTTTAGACACCAGTAGGTCCGTATTAGCATGTGCTACGCATAGGCAAGTTTCTCTATATTTTGCTTTTAAAAAAATCACTCAATAAAGCAAAACTTAGTTTTTTTCTGGGATAAGCGCTTTTTGATTTTTTGATGTAGTTCTTTTGTGGATTAATTCGAGTATCTTTTGTGCTATTTAATTTATCTATCTATCTATAACCATTTCTGAACTTGAAGTGATTTTCATAATTGGGATAAAATATGTATAATATATGCGAGAACGTAACTCTATATCAGCCCCATAGTTGAATCTCAGCTCCTTTACCACAAAATGGTAACGAGCTGAGATCTACGGAGCTGAGATTTTTCAACATTTATCGCTGATTTCACTTTCAATTTTAACGCTATGATAATTTTAAAAGATGAAGACAATACTTTAGAATCCTTGTAGGTACAGATATCCATATGTAGTAAAAAAACTCTTCCTTAAATACAGGGTGTCCCACGAGGTTTTGGCCAGTATATATCTCGAGAACTATTTGAACCACAATATTGAAATTTGGCGGTTATAAACCCTATTACATATTTTAAGCAATCACCTACTTTGATACAATGTCACGTTTCGGGTCACGTGCTATAATTTTTAGAAATTTTAATGAGACAACCTGTATATTCTTCCACTGCTCTAAAGGCCTCTCTTATTCTAATTTGGCGATACCTATTTTTTGTGTTGGGTACTTGGAAACGACAATAGTATATTGTGCAACAAGTGATAAAAGTACTTTCCCCACATGTTGCACACTATACTTTTTCGCGATAACCATCACATACAGACATTACAATTCATAATAGTTCAGTCCACCCAATCAGTCATAAATTAGCAGCTTTCAATAGTATGATACATAGACTTTTAACAGTTCCATTGATTATTGACAATTACAATAAAGAACTAAATATAATAAAACAAATTGCGGTTAATAATAATTACGATCCAAATTTAATTGACAACATCATAAATAAAAAGATACGAAAACATACTCTAGAACAAGTATTTGCTTCTGATAAAAACAAAAATAACCAATTTAAAAGCTTAACTTACTTTGGAATACCATCCTTAAAAATAAAATCATTTTTAGAAACTTTAGACTTGAATATTTGCTTCAAAACCGACAAAAATTTATCCAAATTCATTAAAAACAACAAATCCAAATCTTCAAAACTAAATAAATCAGGAGTTTATAAATTAAAATGTGGTAATGACAACTGTGATAAAATTTATATAGGTACAACTTTTAGGAATTTTGAAACTAGAATTTCAGAACACAAAACGTATGTAAAGCTAGCATGACCAAGTGAGCAGAATCAGTCGCA
>CAJUYG010002011.1:0-18357 GCA_910591675.1 Galerucella calmariensis
ATGAATGATTTATTACTCCTCGTACTTTCTGTACAGACTATAGTACTCCATCATTTCCAAGTTTCCGAACTGTGCTTATTTTACTCATGTTCTTTTTGCATCAATTTGCGCTTGGTATTCCATGAAATGATTATTACTTTTATTCTTCAGTACTCGAAGCAACAATTGTCTCAAAATTGCCCATTGCGCTATTAAAGTTTTTGCAGTAATCTGCTAAGATCTCAAGTTGCCCTTAGTGTCGCAAGTAGCCCGTTTGACAGTACATAACTGAAATTTAAATTTAAACAAAAACAGCAGTTACACAAAAACTTTTTTTTTATTTGAATTTTGCATAGCATATAGCTTCCTGTTAGTAGGTCAAAATTATTTTTATTAGTTTTTTGCTTCTTCCACAATATGTGAAAAATATTTAAAGCAATTTCAAATTATTAGAAATTTTGAATTACCTACTCTTTCCAACATTGCTGTTGAGAAGTCCAATAGATAATAATTATTCATTGTATTGTATTGTATTGTATTTTTGGTATTATTTGGTAATATTTGGAAATATTTGGAAATATTTGGTAATATTTGGAAATATTCGGTAATATTTGGAAATATTCGGAAATATTTGGTAATATTCGGAAATATTTAGTAATATTTGGTATTATTTGGTATTTTGTTTGGTATTGTTGGTATTTTTATAGTCATTTTGTGGTAATATCGTAAGGTTATCAGACTTTTTTAATATGCGCGTGCGCAGTAACATCGATAATTAAAAAGGAAAATTATGAGGAAGTGGAAGTCTTGCAGCGTCGCAACACTTGTCACAACCACATCATCTAATCGACGATTTTTATGCGCTGCATTCGGCTTTTTACACTTTTTAAAATTTTCTCGTTTTGTCTCTTAAACGTCCTACAATTAATATAAACAGATATAACCGTATCGACTCGCGTGTTTGAGGTAATGTTGGTATTTTCTGGTAATTTTTGGTATTTTAAGTTGGTAATTTTGGTATTATTTATCAAATATGGTATTTTAGTGTACAAATTTGGTCAACGGTTTCCTCCTCGTTCAAAACTGACTTGGAAATTATAAAATACTAGAACCAATTACTACTGTCATTCAAAAATACCTACAATATTTTATAAATTTTTTACGCAAAAACAAATCTTTATAGGCCCTTTTGGTGAATGTTATTTCAGGTCTGAGGAGAGTCTTGCTGTCCAGGTAGATATAGTGATTGTATTTTTTGACAGCTCAATATCAATACACAGAGTACCTATTATTAAAAGCCAATTGTCCAATTCTTTGAATTAAATTTTTTTTTAAATATAAATTACATAGACACGTGTGTAAAAGGACAAGTTGAACTTAATTTATATTAAATAGAACAGCCTGAATATTTTCAAATATTTGAATTTATCTTGATCCTACCGTTTTGATAAGATATGATTCCGCTATATTATTGACAATAGTTTAAAAAATATGAACATATGTATTAATTTCATATCAACATTAACACATTTTATCATTTTTTAGTTAGACAACACTTTTCTTTAGTTGTATACAGAGCAAGTCATAACTTCATCAACACAATTTTTTGTATATATTTCCCTCAATCTATATGGTCGTATACATTCTGCATTAATTTTTTTTCATATCTTTCGTATGAAATATTTGTCACATGAATGCCGTATCCTATATATATATATATATTGGAGCGACCTAGAGACCTAGGGCTTAGACAATCAAATATTTTACTGGGTGACTACAACCCTTTGAGATCTAATGTCTAATGAATGCACAAGTCAAAGTAAAACTGAACTAACATCAGTTTTAACAGGTATTCTTGGAACATTGTCGTTTGAATGGACACCTGAAAAAGCTTAAAATTGTGGAGGAAGAAGAATGTAGATTTCGTGGAATTGAAGAAGAAACCTTCATCCACATTCTTTCTAACTGCACAGCACTTCAGATTCCTAGGGCACGGCACCTGGGAGATTGATGGATGGAAGAGGGACATGTACCTAAGTTAAAGCCTGCAGATATCCGAACATTTCTCCAGGAAATAGGAGCTACTACTCTCTGAGAATTTCCTCAGGAACTAAGTATAGAAGTAACGGGGCACAATAGATCTTTCAGGTCCCAGTGAACGTCACCCCAAAATACATACACACATATCAATCGATATAAATGGTATAGACACAAGGGCAGAAAATGAGCTTTAGCAGCCAGAGACTATTGGATGGACGAGCGAGCGAAGTGAAGCGAAGCTGAATGGTGAAAAACTTAAAAAACTGAGGCGTTATCAATTTTCCGCCGCTGTGCTACTGAACAATAATGTCCGCCCAATTTTTGAGGTTCATATGATTGGTTTACTGGCAAGTTAGGTGAAGAAATAAATAACACCGACTTTTGAAAACATAATGCAAATCCCTCGTGCAATCCAAAATAAATATTTTCGAACTAGAATAGATAAATTTTCAGTAGAAATATGTAAAAGATATGGTAGAACGTTTGATAGATAAAATTGAATCGAATTGGAAGGTTTCTAAATGACTAAAAAGCTTCTTCTTGATAGGTATATCTCTCGATTCCGGATGCTGTTTAAAAAAGTCGAGATGGCGACGACGGTTGACGTCACATACGTTCTAAATGTCCTTCAAAAATGTAAAAACAAAAAGAAACTGCGCAAAAATGGTATGGAAATTTTGATAAATTAGACTTAGTCCAGTTTCAAGTAAAAATTAGGAATTTTTACGAAATCAGGTTTGGTCCAGTGAAGATGCTATCAAATTAGCTTTATGGCTAAACTATACTGCATTAGAAGATAATTTTATATAAGTTTTTACCAGCCAAAATGTTAAATTATATTTATTTTGTGGGAAACAGGAAGGAGTTAATTATTTAAAAATACGATTAAAAAGTAAAATATTAAATCTGTCAGAAAAAAATAATTAGCAAAAAAAATTATTTCTATTCATTTCTCACACAAATTTAGACTATGGTCAATTATTATGGAAATGGCACTGTAACAAAACTAACTATCTACAACGGAATGTTAAAAAAAATGGAGAATTAAATATAAATGAACAAAATAATAACTAATAAATAATCAAAACGCTAGGATTGGGAGTTTATTAAAAAATATTCCCAATTTGTTTTCAGAAAATATTAACACATTTAAATATTCCAGCAATATAAAACCAAATTAAATGAAATAGCTTTTTCAAATCAAACTAATTTGCTCCTAAAGAAGCTGGTGTTAACCCAAAAAACAAATAGGAGCTTTAGAACTCTAGTATGTTTAAAGTAAAATGATTTTTGCTAGGAATTCAACCAAATTTAAGTGGGAAATTCACGAAATATGAATTAAAAATTTTAGTCAAACTTTAGACGAACCTATATGGATGCTTGGATTTAAAAGAATAATGTAAGCCATGAAGCCAGCTTGTTCCAGCTTCTGGGATAGACAGGACATTCAAGAGCTCTATAATATTGATGTGGTATGGTTGAAATAATACCCTTCTTGGTGTGCGTCATCGATTGTTAATGTCATTCTAACACAGTACGTAGGAAGAAATGGAAAAAAAGGCAGGTCTGTGATTAATCATAATCAAAATATCACAATAATGAACCGTTTAAATGTATTACAAATGTTAACCCTAATCTTTTACTTACAAAAATGTGAATGGTTGATTTTTAGATTACGCGCAAGCTTAACCTATCAATCGAGGTTTTAAAATACTATGAAGGCGTTACTTTCGTAGCGGCAATGTGTCTTACGTCTTTTTCTACTGTCACACTGACAGTTCTCGACAGGTCTGTACTTTGTTGTTTACGGTCAATTATTATTTATGAAAAGTAAATATTAATCTTATTGTTTTATTTATAAATAATACAAAAATATGCATGGATATACGGAAAAACATCAGTATTTTGAAAGTTCTCAAGTATTTTCAGTTAGAAAAAAAAGTTGGTAATTATGAAATGCATAGCCTCTTCGAATTTGGCTGAATACGACACAGATGATTTTATTTATCAAGTCTAAGGTTAGCTACTTGTCAAAATGGCAAATAAAATCAACGACATGCCGAAAACCAGGATATACGTAACAATCGATGACGCACACCAAGAAGGGTATTATTTCAACTACACAAGGTACAAGTTAATGTTAAAAATAAGACTAACATTTTTTGTTAGATTCGGTCATAAATATTAGCCAATAGTCTTCACAGGAAAAAGGATGTAAAAATTAAATAATGAAATGTGCAAAATCTCACCAAAACAAACTTTTGGACCTTTATTCAAGTTCGGTAGTAACTTACAAATAGATACTAATCAGGGCACTATAATTCTGTTAACCTAGCCAGATAGGACTTTAAGGAGCTTTAGCAGAATGGTTTGTTAAAATTGATAAAACCGTTCTGCAAGCAATTTCCCAAAATATAATCGGGAAATTTCGAAATATCAATCAGAAATTGAAGTTAAGCTGCTCTTCAAAACGACCTTTACCTACCTATTCAAGCAAATTTATAGAACCTTCATTCAAATTTGGTCGTAAATATTAGGAATTAGACTTGACAACAAAAAAGGAGCAGCTAATAAATAAAATAAATGCGTAAAATCTGGTTGAAATAGACTTTAGTGTTTTTTTCTTCTTATTTTTTGGGAATCAAACCACAATAATGTTTTTTATTTTTTATTTCGACGTTTCGCTAGCGTTCCGTTATTTCATCACTATATAGTTAATCTTGACACCGGTAGCTGAAACGCTACCGAAACGTCCCAAAAAATAACTGAAAAAAGAATAATTAATGCCACAAGGAACTTACAGAAGATATTTAGACTTTAGTGTCTTTCTACCTAGTTGATGTTTGATTTTTAAAGAATCATGTAAACGTCGTAACCATTCAGCTCCTGTAATAAACAGGACCCTAGAGAGCATTATAATTTTGATTTGATGAAAGTTAGAGTCAAAATTACTTATTGACAGCTGTGGGAAATCAATATATTGATTGCGATCTTTATTCAGATGACTAATGGTTGAATATTGGCCTCCACTTTTCACAGTAAAAAGGATGAACAATTGGAAATGCTCAAAATTGAAATAAACCGCCATTTTTAAGTTCTAAGCTTGCAATAAACCTGCTTGACGCTTTGCTTTTGAAGTATCGTGTGAAACATCCAGTTTCTGGAATAAACAGAATAATAAAAAGCTTTATAATTTTGATTTGGTAAAAGTTAGAGTTAAAAACAAGACTTAAAGATAAAATTTACTTTTCGAAAATTGTGAGAATTAAATATTATATTTATTCAGATCTTTATCCATGTTTATCATGTAAAATAGCCAGCTTCTGGAATGAACAGGACCCTTGATGCAGTAATAATTTTTTTTTGCTTATTGATTACTTACGGATAGGAGAATGTGTTATTGCAGTCATCATCAGAAGCCATTTTAGAGATTAATCCCTTTCACAACACTTGTCTAGATATTATCACTATACGATACAGACATATCAGTTCAAATTTCCACAAACAAAAACTATTTACAAGTCCGATTACAGAATCTCAATATTAATTTAAGTGGAATATCGTTTTTCTTAAATATCTTTTCACAAAAAAAAATTTATTTATAGTAAAATAAAATAATGAATAAGCACAACATAATATAAAACTCGCATAGTCCATAAGCGCGCGGGTCACTGAGATACCTTCAACGATTTCGTTCAAAAAGGGTACTTAGGTGGAGTAGACCAGGCGCAAAAAATACGCAACAGTCACTTGTTGCATTACCGTCGTATATCTAAGCTGAGACAGGTAAAAGTAACGCGTGCGCCCGCTATCAAGCAAACCGAGATACTGATGTTTGGTTCGGATAGTAGGTTCTGACTTTGTCCGCCATGGCTCGCTAGAGCAAGGGTCTTATACATTACCTGCAAGGTAGAGATTATACTTGATTGTTTATATTAAATTACGTGTAATCGATTGATTGAGATTTTTTTGTTTGTTGCTCGTTATTAAAAGGATTTCGTCACACCTAGCTGATAAAACGTCAAACAATTTCGTGTTTTAATTAAATTTTTTGAAATCTTATATTTATTTTATCGCGGAAATTTAATTAGTTTTTAACTTTTTTTTTTGGGGGCCGAGATGGGAAACTCATGTTCCACTGGGTCCTTAACCAGTACCCAGACAGTGTTGGACTCATCCCCACGGGAATGCCTACCAATGCTCTCTACTACGCCACTTATCTCCATCCATTCCCCCTCGCCCCACAATATAATCTCCACCATATTTTCCCAATACACCGCCTCTCCCAGTTTATTTTCCAACTTCTCAAAAACTTCCTCGTTCTTCCAATATATAAACACATGTCCCACATCATCCTCCACTTCACATCTCTCGCACACTAGTTTCTCTTTTCCCAATCTTGTGGAGGTAGCCCACTCTCGACCCATGACCTGTGAGCTCCTGCGTCAAGAAGTAGTTCACCACTCCGAATTTCCGGTCCACCCAATTTCTCCTGCTCCCAATCGCTCTTTTTAGCGCGCCCTCATACTCATCCCACCTACTCTCCAATTCCTCATCCATCCATTCCTGTATTTCCTCTCTGTTCGCACCCCTCCAGCTTTTCTTTCTGGCTCTAGCCATCAAGTCCAATGTCCTGTACGCCTGCACCACCCTCAGAAGTATCCCTCACTGCACCCGCAGCGGTGGTCTAGCCCTCGCATTCACCACTGCTTTCTCACCCCACACTTCCACGCCATACAGCATACTCTGCTCTACCAACCCACCAATTATTCTCCTTTTCCACTCTCCCGGTCCTTTCACATTACCCATCAATCTTCCCAGTCATGTTGCCCTTACTTTTGCCTTCTGTGCAGCCTTCAACATATGGGTTTTGAAGGATAATTGGTTTTCAACTTGAAGCTATTCATGTACCCAATGGATGGGTAGACATTTTTTTCCTAAACTGGTTTGTTACTAGACTTTACTACGAAATCGTAGATAAGACATGTTTACTTTACAGTTCAAATTGTCAATTTCGTTAAATTCCGATCAAAACTGTAACTTTAGTAATTTTTTTCAGTTTAAATTATATTTTTGTCAAATTCCAAGAGTAGACTTTGAATTTTCATGAGCGTTAGCTCAAAATTCCATTAAAGTCTTTTAAGCTCGGTGAAATTTCAAGCAAAAATAGTAAATCTGTGAAATTACCAGTGAAAACCTAAGATCAAGCTCTAAATTTTGTTAAATTCTCAATCTTGTATCGTAAATTCGCCACCTTTAACTTAAAATTTGTTCAAATTCCCAGCAAATATTGTAAATATTTCAATTTCCCAGTGTGAACTGTAAATTTCCTTGCGCTTAAGCTGTAAATTTTGTGGAATTCTCAATTTAAGATTTTGCTTATTTATATTTGATTGAATTTACAGCAATAAATGCATATCTGTTAAATTCTCAGTAAAAATGAGCTTCAGCTGTAAAGTTGTATTCCCAATTTCAACTGAACGTTTGTTTCAATTCCTCAGTTTTTTACAGCAAAAATTGTAAATCTTTTAAATTCCCAGTGTAAACTGTGAATATCCTTGAATTTTAGCTGTTTTTGTTTGTAAAGCTCTCAATATTAAATCAGGTTTTAGATCATTTTCTTCTTTTAAGTTTATTTTCGATTGAAATTAGCAGAAATTATTAAATCTGTCAGATTCTCAGTGTGAGCTGTGAATATCCTTGAGTTTAAGATGTTTCTGTGAAACTCTCAATTTTCGGTAATTGTTTTCAAGTTTATATTTTTTGACTAAATTTTGCAGAAATTGTAAATCTGTGAAGTGTAAATTGTGAATTTTTTTGAGCTTTAACTGTAAATTCTGTTCAATTCTCAGCTTTAGCTCAAAATTTGGTCAATTTTTAATTTAGTACCGTAAAATTAAAAGTTGGAACTGTGAATTTTGTATTATAAAATCCCCAATTGAAACCCTGTATTTCGTTAAGTTTTTGACTAAATTTTCAATTTAGACTTTGTGTGTTGTTAAAAATGTGAATTCTGTTAAATTCCCAGTTTGGACTTTGAATTTTGGCGATGTCCCAATTCAAACCAAGAATTTCATAAACTTCTTCATTTCAACTGGGGATTTTGTTAAATTCCCAATTCAAACACTATCTAAGTTCCCAATTTGAATTGTTTTTTTAAATACCACTTTAAGTTGAATTGTGACTCGGTTTAAGTGAGCTAACTCTACAGTTTCAACTAGGAATTCAATCAAATTCATCCAAAGACAAGTAAATTTAAAGATTCAACTGGGAATTTGAGGAAATTCACAGTTCAATCGTTAAATTATAAAATGATTTTCTGTTCTACAACCCGCTTCTGCTAAAATTGAAGAAAATTTGTATACAGAAATAAAGAACAAAGAAAAGTCCCTATAATTAACAAAATTTGCTTTTTATTTGAATATAAAAATTCAGAAAGATTTTATAATATAATAACGAGCTCGAAAATTCTGTTGTAATATTAGAAAGCAACGACAAGTGTACTATAAAATTACAATTTCTAAGATGTCTTATGCTCTATATGTCACACTTAACGTGGTCACAATTACAGTTCACGCTTCACGTCACCCCTTTTACGAATTTACACGTTACAAGACAAGAAATTCATTTGTACTTCCAAATTTTACTTCAGTAAAAATGCGTGGTATATTAATAGGTGCATATTCTTGAAAAGATTGGAAGATATTGAAGTATTTCTTTGGCATCATATCCTATCATTCGTTCCTCACCTAAACTGAATTAGACGCTGTGAAAGTTTATGTCAATGTGACAATTGCACTATCGCATAATAGTAGTTTAAATAACTAGTGCGGAAAGGTCACTTTACGCACGTTAGGTACACTATTTTTTCTACTATCATGCGGAAAATAACCCAAAAGTTAACATAAGGAAACATTTAATGTTAAATACATATCAACATATTAGTTATTATTATTTGACATTCATTGATGATTCTTATACCAGGACCATTGAAAAGTTATTGAAATATACGTTTTTTTATTAAAAATTATAGCAGAATTAAAATTAATTTAATAATTTTTCAGTAATTTGGTAAACTACAATCATACCTATATTTTAAATGTTCAAATGTCAGTATACTCCCCAAAAACTCAGCAAACTTACTTTCCGCACTAGTGCGGAAAAGTGACTCCTTCCGCACTAGAAAAGAGTGCGGAAAAGTGGACTTTTCCGCACGCTAGTAGAAAAACGATTTATTATAAATTAAATTGCTTCTTTCAATTCAACATAAATTAAAATATTAAACCACAGACGATAACCGAAACTGTTTACCTTTCAACGAGATTAAATTAAAATTAAAATTAAAATAAAGATATATAATTTTGATTAGTTGTTTTATGTGGAAGATAAATCATATTGTAAATTGAATTCTTACAAATATTATCAGCGCAACTATCTACCTTATCCAGTAAAGATAATAAATTCATAAAATGACAGAGTTTATAGTTTATTTATTGGATAATAATTCAGATTGAATCAAGTAGTAGCACTCACTATTAATTTCTTTTATACAGTGCCCGTCTAAAGTCTCTCCCCTATCTATTTCATGAACTATAGAACTTAAATAAATAATTGTATGGGTGCCTGAAATAGAGTACAAATGCAACGTTTTTGATAGTATTTTTTGACGTCATCATTAAAAATGGCGGACAGTCATGTGAGATTTCGTGTTATTCATAAAAAATTACGTTTTTTCGTTTTGACTGTTTTCTACACTATTGCTCGTTCTAATTTAATGTTTAATATGTAAATTTCTTAAAATTCACAAATAATTAAATAGTTATATTTTTCTAAATTTGGATAAATTCTGTGAATTTAGTTAAATTATTACTATAAACTATAAAATCAAAATCATTTAAAGCGATTCACGGTTCAACTGACTGACTTTTCAGCTTCTTAATTTGAAAAAAATTTCAACTGAAAATTAATTATTAAGTACGTGTTTTCAAATTATATTTGTAATGTGTTTTATTGTTGTAGATTGTTCTCGTACTTGGTTTAGCTGGGGCATGCAGAAATATATAGTTTTTTGAACTAATAAATATTCATTTAACAATAGTAAAAATACGAAATTTTCAATTAGTCTGTGAATTATCGAGTATAAATTGTAAATTTTCGTAAGCTCAAGCTGCAAATTTTGTTGAATTCTCAATTTTAGATCAACATTTCGTTCATTTTCCACGTTAAACTCAAAATTTGGTTGAACTCCCAGCAAAAATTCTAAATCTGTCAAATTCCCAGCTTAAGCAGTGATATTTGTTCAAATTCATTTTTCTACTAGCGTGCGGGAAAGTCCACTTTCCGCACGAAAGAAAACTTGTCAAGTTTTTGGGGAGTATACTTATATATGTATTTGAATATTCAAAATATAAATTTGTATGGTTGTAGCTTACCAAATGACTGACAAATTAAGAAATTCATTACAATTTTGCTATAATTCTAAATGAAAAAACAAAACGTATTTTTAAATAATTCTTCAATGGCCCTGGTATAAACCTCATCAAATGAATGTCAAATAATAATAACTAATTTGTTGATATATATATTTAATAATAAATATGACTATAAGTTAACTTTTGGGTTCTTTTCCGCATACTAGTAGAAAAAATAGTGTACCAAACACGTGCGTAAAGTGACTTTTCAGCACGCGATTGCTGGCCGAAATCCGCTGAAGCGTCGTTCGATCATCTGCAATAGCGTGCGGAAAAGTATCACTTTCCGCACTAGTTAGGTAAACTACTATTTTAACTAAAAATTTGGTTAAACTTGTCGTTTAATCCGAACTTTTCCGAATTCCCAGTGAAAACTGTAGATTTCCTTAAACTGAAGGTGTATATTTCGTTACATGGTCAATGATTTTATATCAAGAGATGGTTGAATTTCTAATTTTAACGGTAAATTTTGTTGAATTTCCAGAAAAAATGTGAATTTGTTAAATACCATAGTGTAAATCGTAAACTTTCCTGAGTTTCAAATCTAAATTTTGTTGAATTCTCAATTTTAGATCAACATATTGTTAATATCCCTCGTTCAACTTCAAATTTGGTTGAATTTCCAGCTAACATTGTAAATTCCCAGTGTAAGCAGTAATGTTTATTAAATTCCAGTTTCTACTGTAAATTTGGTTTTAATTGTCGTTTAATCTGACAGTCTGTGGAATTTTCGATTAAATTGTGGATTCTTCTGAATTTCCAATAAAAGCTTTGGATTTCTTGAACTAAAGGTGTGTATTTTGTTACATTCTTAATAATTTTAGATCTAGATTTGGTTAAGTTTTCACTTTTAACTGAAAAAATGTGAATTTGTCAAATTTCACTTTGTAAAACGTAAATTCTTATGAGCTTCAGATCTAAATTTCATTATGTTCTCCATTTTAGATCCCAAGTTTCAAGTTTTAATTTGTGAAATTTGTAAAATCATCAGTTAAAACAATGTGTTTTGTAAAGTTTTTAGCAAAATTTCCAATTTAAACTATGAATTCTGTAAATTTCTCGGTTAAAACGATATAGACAGGCAGCATTGAAATCTTCAACATGTCTGAGACTGCCTACAAAAACTATTAACCATAGCAAACTATAATAGATAACTCTTAAGTGGGAGCCGGACATAAGTGTATAGTTGGAAATGAAACGGCAGACACCCTATAGCAAAGCTAGGGTTTGAAGCTGCAGTTACTGGTCCGAAACCAGTATTTGGAGCATCAATCATGTCGCCATGTAGCTTGAGAGCTAAGGCACCAAATTCAGTATTCGCTAATAATTCAACATTGTCAATTTTTATTGCACTGAGTTCAGTAGTACGGCACGCTCCCAGCAATTCCCATGATCATTACAGCCTTCATCATTAAATAAATATCCTCGGGGGCTTCCCCGAGAAGCACATTAGATTTTTAGGGTTTATATCCGTCATTTCCTCTTTTTAAAAATGATCGAGGATACCTACTTGGAAATATGTATGTCTTCCTCTATGAAAGGGGAGGATTTCAGCATGGAATATTCACACCATAAGCTTGATGAAGACTTTAATACAGCAGATTTTTCGTGAAAGTATGTCAAAAGCACAGTTTTTGAAACTGCAGTAGCATTCTTTGTCGAGCACCCTTTCGTGTAGTATTGTTAGCCGAATTTGCTAGTGGCTTTGGAGGACTATAGCCTATAGTCCGCGCCGATATCTTGTAAATTTTAGAAAAATTATGTTTGATAAATTTTTTGATTGATATTATACAAAATCAAGTTACTGATAATGAACTGTCAGCTTGACGTTGTTGATAAAATAACAATGCTTATGACGCTATAGAAAACGGACAAAGCTGCCCATAATTTAATACGAACAGTATCGAATTAAATTACTAAATTTCAAGAAAAAATTCTGCGGGGAGGAAGAGAAATCTTATATACTTCACGGAGGTATATTTACTAGTCTCGAGCTTTATGGCCAGCCTAGCTATCACTTGGGCGCGAAATCGTTCTCGACCAGTAAATATCCCTTACATACTAATGGAAAAGAAGCAGCAAAAGAATATTAAAAAATGAAGAACCCAGTAGAGTATCGTATTCATTTAATTCACGTTTCCTTTAAGTTTTATAAAATCATTTATAATGATTAATATCGCATCGAACTTGACAACCCATCTTTTGCATGCACACTTTTGTTACTTAGACAGTATTTATATGATGTAAATTTTATGGACACTATTGAATATGCATAAGAAACCTGTAGAATACACGTAAGTAATGAGTCTATTTGACCGGATGTGACGATAAAGGTTAAGGGAAGTCAGGTTAGAAGTCAATTATATGCCGATGTCATCACGGTGGATAACTGCTATAATATATTTTCGAGTTTTTAATTTTATGCCGAATTACACGGACTCGATACAAACATTACTAAATTTAAAAATGTATATATTTTTTTCAATTCAATGTTATGAATGTAAATATGATTTTTATAAAAATTTGAACCATGTAAGCTGAAGTAGATAACGGTAGAATACTTTACGTATAGTATGAACCTGATATACACATAGATTCAAAAGTTTTGCATCACCCTAAATATCCGAAAAAAAAATGTGTTCATTATAAATGGATCAGAGATTAATCAAATAATTAGTTTCGATAAAAAAAACGTGTATATTTGTCAAAAATTTTTATTTTCCAATAATAAACTTGCTTTAAACATAAAAAGTACTCTTAGAAATTGAATAAATTAAATACAAATCGATTCTTTTTAAAGAAAAGGTTAAGTGAGAACCTGCATGGGAACTTTTAATAAAGAGTATTTCCACCTCCAGAATTTATGCAAGTTTGAAGTCGCCTGTCCATGCTGTTTACCAAATTATTGATATTCTGTTGAGGAATATTTCGCCACTCTTCTTGGGCCGCATGAACAAGCTCTTGTACACTCCTGGGTGGATTTCTGCGTGCTGCCACTGCCCTGGCAAGCATGTCCCAAGCATGTTCTATGGGATTCATGTCAGGAGATAGGGCAGGCCAGTTCAAACGATTGATCCCTTCAGTTTCAAGATACTCTTTTACAGCTCTGGTCCGATAAGGTCGGGCGTTATCGTCCATAAAAACGAAGGAATTGCCAACAGCTGCGCGCCATAGTCTCACGTGAGGATGTAGAATCTCTCTGAGATACCTATCACCAGTCATCGTTCCCTCCACATGGATTAATTCTGTGCGATCATTTAACATGATACCAGCCCAAAACATAGCACTTCCTCCTCTGAAGGGCGGCACGGGGCGAGCATGGGCAAGCTGAGCAGCTCTCGATGGATCCCGCCACACACGTATTCGATGGCTATCTTGTACCAAACAAATCCTTGTCTCCTCGGAAAAAAAACACCAAATTCCAAAATTCTTCAGGCAAGGCCGCGTGTTCTTGAGCCCACTATAGTCGGCGAACTCTGTGCTCAGGTTGTAGTCTGGGCACTCTTATTGGTCGGCGACACCTCAAACCTGTCGCAAGTATTCGTCTTCGTAATGTCGAGATCGATACTTGAACTCCCAACGCATGTCTCATATCTCTTTGGAGTGCTGGTATTGCCATGGTCGGGTTTCTTCGGATAGTTAAGTGGATATAGCGGCTCTGCCGCTGATTAGTAACACGCCTTCTACCGCTTCTAGGTCTATCACGAAGAGAATTGGTCTGGAGATACCGGTTCCATACACGAGACACATCACTTTGCCAAACGCCAACTCTGTTTGCCACGAACCTTTGAGAATGACCTTCTTCAACTAAAGCTACTATTCTTGCACGGTCAATCTCACTTATGAGTTGACGATTCATGTTTGCACTTAAAATCGTAAAAATCAAATGCCTTGAATGTTAAAATGATGGCACTAAAAATGTTATCTTACAAAAAAAATTATAAACATCTGTATATTGCAAAAAATATGGAACATATTGAAATGGTAAACATTGATAAACAAGCTAACAAAAAATTGTTAGCGCAAAAAAATTCCTTCGCATCCGAAGAAGGTAATGCAAAACTTTTGAATCTATGTGTATTTTCGACTCGGACTCGGATTCTTCATCAGAATCTTCTGTAACGTTTTTCATTTCATCTCGACCATTGTTCACCTTGTTTTTACCTTTAAAATTCTTCGTTGATTTCTTATAAAAGTAACAATCTTCCTTCAGGTGACCTTCCTTATTACAGAAATAACATTCAAGTTTGCTTTTATTAAAACTTTTTGCTTTCATTACTGTTTCTTCAGTATTGCTGGATCCTTCCGCATTAAATTCTTTTCTGCGTCTATACTCTTGTAAAAGTTTGTCTTTAACAATATCCAGTGTTAAATCATCTTCCTTTCGACCTTCCAAAGACATAACCAGTGAGCCACAACTATCAGGTAAACTGCTAAGTAATAGTGCAATTGCTAAGCGATCTCCAATTTCTTCGCCTAGAGTTTTTAACTGATAAATTAAATCTAGCAACTTTGAAACATGTTCTTCAAGATTACCATCTTCATTTAATGTCAGTTTGCAGATTCTCTTTAATAAACATACCTGATTTGTTAAGGTCCATTTTTCATAATACTGTTTAAGAGATACCCACGCCTCTTTAGCTGTTTTCGCATTTCTTATATGCGATACTTGATTATCATTAATCAAGAGCCCAATAGTTGCTCTCGCTTTATTATCAAGTTTCTTCCATGCATCAGTTTCTGGATTTGGTTTATCTTTCTCTATGACTTCCTATAGTTCTTCCTTTTGCAGCAACAGCTCCATTTTAAACTTCCAAATCCCGTAATTATTTCCATTCAACTTCACAATATTAAATTTTGTGATATCCGACATCTTGTGTTACGTTTTACTTTATTCTACTTTCTCAGTAACTGGGCCCATAACCTGTAGAGTTTAGTGGAATTTACAATCAGATATCACCGAAAAATAACTTAGAAAAATTGAATTTTATAACTGACTTTTTTATATTTTTAATGAATCAAAATCTGACAACTCATATATATTATAAATCAACATATCTATAAACAGGGTGATTACTTAATATTGAATATCCAACATGATCAACACGGTTTTGGAAAAGAAATTGAATGGAAATACGAATACATTCTTCTTGGATTGGTATTAATATTTTGAAGATATTTGCAGCTCTTAGCGAAAACGCTCATTTACACATGCAGCATCCCTATTCTCTTTCACAAAAAAGACGTTGGCGAGGAAACTTCAACTAAAATTATTCTGCAATTCATTGGTTTGAAATGGCACACACACGTCAAATTTTTCAAAACCAAATAGCTTACAACTCTTCTTATACAAATCTATATAAATTAGGGTGTTTTCTGATTCGCCTCATTATATTTTAAACATCGGTGTTAACAAGATATGGGGTTTATTATTAAATAAAAAATATGGTACCGTTATTCATTAATTATGTGTGAATCTTATTTAATTGCAAATTAAATTGTAGAGTTCCTTCCTAGTACTTTCGAACAGTTAGAGCAGTCGCATTTTAACCTTGCGTTTACCACAATAACAATGGATCCCACAGTCAGACATTTTCTCATGGCAAGTGCGGAAATTTTATAACAAATTATTGTGCTCAAGGAGATTTTGAACCCTGATGTGTATGTATGTACGTGTGTGTAGTAATTAACATAAATTTATACATATATATAAATCACGAGCAGTTATTAATTGTATCTTGTTTTCATTTTATTAACGACTAGATGCTCTCTTTTTTCTTCTCGTAGCTTTTTTTTAACAGAATATCAGTCGAAAAAAATAGAACTTATCCAATCAAAATTAGAAATTGATCAGACCACAGATCGGGCCAAATTAACCGTAACAACAATAATAGATTTATCCAAATTATTTATAACGAAAACATATATTCAATTCAATAACAATTTTTGAAAACAGGTTTTGCCATAGGATCTTGCCTATCGCCAATTTGATCAAATATTTACATGAAACACAATGTCTTTTACATGATAGTACAGTCTGTTTTGTACTAGGATTTTATCATGAGAATTTACCTATTGTTTTTCAATTTATTTACAGTTTCCTGAAAATAAATTGTCATTTTAGTAAAAAGTGTTTTGAATAGATGTCAAAAGGTAATAGTATAATAATATTATAATGCCTAGCAGAGTCTTTGAAAATCAAAGAACAAAGACTGTCCTGGAATCAGTTCGCAAAAGTTGATTCGGAAGACGATTATTCAATATCCGCAGTAAGTCTTTTAATGCCATATGACTTATGCCATAAGTAATTGCCCACTCTCTGAATTCATTACGAATTACATTGTTGGTTTTCTTCGATTTCTGGAAAGTTTATTTCTTCCTCCTGTTCGATGTCCTGGTTATGCAGGACCTCTTCAGAATCAGCGTTAGATATTACAGAAATTGTATCGGTAATATTTATTGGAGTTTCTCGCCCATACGGTAACGACTTGCACAATAAATAACCGTATGTTGAGATCCACTCAAGTAGAACAATTTGACAACGATTTCATATAGGTTATGGAAAGCAGATTTGTTCAACTATATAGAAAGTCTATTGAGATGGAAGGCTCCAGCTTAGATGATCTAAAACGGTATTTTCGTTGTGTAAATGTTTCATCAAACACGTCTATTACATAAGAATAGATCCTCTATAAATATACTGTATTATGACTGTCATGATAGGCATTTAGCGTAAACAACCATTTCGCTGTGAAATTCTGCTTTGAAAGTATTTAAAACTCAATAATATATAGCACATAATATAATAATATAGAGAAGTAGCGAATGCTTATACGGCACTTATAAGAGCGCCTAATTTGTAACTACATAAAAGTTACCATTGAACCTTTTATATAGTGTTCAATGGATATATGAGATGCCTTAATAAAGTAGACTAGTATATAAGCGCTAAGACCGTTTTCTGAACAATATTATTTCACCAAATCTCTTTATAAGCAATTCAGTGTCTAATAAAATTTCAATATAGCCATTAAGCTTCATACGTTGCCTGAATATATCATTTATAAAGCTTCAAGGGAAATAGGAAGTTTATGTTTGATACTTGGGATATTTTTTAAGGAATATTGTCTTTTTTTCTTATAATTAATATGCTCAGGAGAATGATCTTCGAAAGAGTTAACTTTTCTAAATGATCTAAATGTATGAAAAGTAAATAAAACTAAAATGATTGGTTCAATCTTGCAGATATTCCAATCCCGTTTAACTTTGAAGTGTAATTCAATGTCCTTCGTAGCATGTAGCCAGAGAAGTAGTTGTTGCTTCTTAGTGAACGGTATTTGTTCTTTAATTTTCAAAGACTTTGTAAGGTGTTATAATAGTATTATACTATTATCTTTGATATATATTTACCTATTGCTTGGCCCAAGCTGTCTTCCTATTTTTCGCCAATATTTAAAAAAAAAAAAAAGTCTTCGTCAAATGATATGGAGGTTTTTTCAGTTAATCTAAAATAAAACTACCGTTTTTTATCAAACTAGTGAACAGAGGTTCTATTTATATAGAACAAGAACATTTCCAAGATTTTTCAACTTGAAAATTACTCCAGCCATTTGCAGGTTTAAACACCGGTAAACTTTCACATAGATGTTGATTAGAAGATGCCATATTTTCAGTTACTGGGGCGAGAGAAGTGTCTCAAAAGAGACACTCTTTTCGTTTGAACAAATTTAACTTTCATGATTGTTATGGTTCGTTAAAGCAAAAGTGAAAACGAATAGGTGTATGTAGGTATATATGTAGTTTGTCACTTTTTACAAAAAACTAATTACGTGTTGTTAATATCGACTGCAAACAGTTTCACTTCGCT